>JAUZNJ010048497.1:0-13536 GCA_034780135.1 Jordanella pulchra
TTTTTGACAAACATGAAACAAATTGTATTTGTTGCACATAAATAGGCCATGTTATTGAGTTCTGTCCCCCTGCACAGCCCATTTAGAATAAAGGCCCATTTATTGATTTTAGGGCATCATTGAAAAAAATGAGTCGATGATGAAAAGTACAGTACCATTGATGCATCTGACCTTCTCTGCTAGTAGGGCCACATTCAGTCTTTGCTCAATGAACTCAACCTCAGCATCACAGTCAAACAAATGTCTCCTGAAATGACAGACTGTCGATAGCCTTTACTAAAGGGAGGCGTGTTCAGGCTCTGACTCTCTTGTCTAACTTTTAAGTTATGCTGTTGTCCCTTTATTATCCTGACAGTGACATTTTCAACGCTCCCGTTTCTGACCCTGAAATAATAACCCTGACATTTATCCAGTCTTGGAGATTAGTCTAAAGTTGTTCTAAAACCCTTAAAACAGTAGAGCTCATATTGAAACTTTTATGTCAATGACAGGTTTGTGCAGGCTTAGATCTTTTATACTTCTGGGTCATTAGTTGCATCACACTGCTACTATATAACTTTAATGATATGCTGTAACAAAGGCTTAATAAAGTCAGAAAAGGTTATTCTTTGTGGAGTTAGCAAACTGCTTATCACTTAAGTGATGGAAACAAGACACAAAGGCATCTGAAGCCTTTGGCAAATAATACTAAATATGTTTTAAAGTTTTGTTTTGTCCTTTCTTTAATGAAAGGTTGTGTAATTTAATTAGGCGTAACTTCCAGGTTGTCTTATGATATACGGATTATAAAACTAAGTGAGCAAAGACAAATTTCATATTTGCAAATAGTAACTATGGACAAAACTGAGCATAATTCATAACTTTCATTTTAATCAAACTGTTAAACCAGGCTGCTTTTTGGCCTTTGGATTTGTTGTGTGCATGCTATGTTTTTTCATTATAGTTCTTTACATAGTAAACTTATTTCTTACTTTATTCTTGTTCAATTTATGCTTGCTGGATTAATTTTGTTGCTCTCTCCCTTTCTGCTGTCTTTGTTTCTATAACGCTGCCCTGTTCCCTTCAGTTACGTAAGTTTTTGTTATCTTCTTCATTTAAAAAACAATATTTTTGCCTCAAAAACTCTAAACTTTGTTCCTCCTTCAAACTCTCTAAGTTAGAGAGGGAAACCTTATTTTCCTTACAATTAAGTCTATAACTTAGTTGTAATCACATTAAAGCAACACGTTTTTATATATATAGTAACAAGACAACTTTCAGGTTATTAAACATATTCTCTATATTGAATGAACTCACATTTTTAAGCACATAAAACATTTTATGTACAGAAATGCAATCAGTCAGTTTATCAAAGAAGTCAAGACACCACATTTATGGCCATATGGTGGTAATATGTCCAAACATTTAACTGGTAGAATATAGTGATCAAGATATAAAATTTTATTCAAATCTGAAAAGAATATAGTGCTAACTTTATAGTGTGCAAACAACATAAAATGAAAAATGTATTGTTAGAACAATAACATTTTCACGTTATAGAATAGTATGAATCTATTCTCCTTTAGTCTTGGTGGCGGTTCTATTCCTCCATAGAGCTGCTCTTTGAATTGCTCGTTTGTATGATTTATGAGAGTGCCCCATAGGGGTAAAAGCAGTAAGGCTTTTCATTTGGTTCTAAACCAGAACATTGAGCTGTGATCTCTGTGGGGCTTTAAAACAAATGTTGTTTGAATGTTTCTGACCAGATGAATGAATCCCAGAGCTTCATGCCTGGTTTTGCAGCTACAGTTTTTCCTCTCACTAAAGATCACAGATGGTAGATAGTTCTACATGCTCAACTTCTTTACCATCATCGATTTATTTTTCTAGGTTTATACTCTTTTTCATTTTATTTTGCCAATTGTGTATTGTTGCTTTTACCTGTACAAGGTCACATGGGGACTGTTGTCACACAATAGTCTAAAAATGCTTTAGAAAGATCCAACACACAGTGTCTACTTTAGCTAACTTCACTTTTCATCCGGGGACCTGGGAACCCAGAGAGAGCAATTCAAGAATAGTATCAAAATAAGAGATGAAATCTGAGAATGGAAGAGTGGGGTTTTAACAGATTAAAGTATAATACAAAAAATCTTAACGTGACTGAAAAGTTACACAAGAACTTGGAATTAGCCTCCTTTATAGGGTGGATAATGTTTACCTGAGACAAAAGATGCAAGGTTAAATCGGGATAACTCAGAATAGAGCCACTGCTTCCTCAGATCAAATCTCCATTTTAAATAATTGTTGCAAAAGTTTTTTGATTTATAAAGTAAGTTTTGATATTTTTGCCTTTTCAATAAGAAAGTAATAGTCATAAGCTTGAGCGACTCAAGTCCCAGAGAACTGCAGAAAATATGAAGTTCAGCTTTAAGTCACTGCTACTATGCATCAAGTAGTCAGCTGATTTTAAATGGGAGTCCTCCGGTATGTAAAGAGACCTTTAGAGAAACCTAGACCTCACTGAAAGTAATAAAATAAATATATTCAATTATTATGAGCCCTGGATGTAAATGTGAGTGTTTTAAAATTTTCATCCTGTCTTATCTATGTTTGAGACTCTTATTTTGGAGTAAGACGTAGCTCTTCTATTAAAAAGAGTTGGCTAAACGGCTTCTTGAGATTCTTGTTGCTAGTTGAGCTAAAGATACCTGATTATACTTGGTAAAACAACCATAACTTTAAATATTATTAGCTTTTTTTGGAAACATTTTGGGTAGTTGATAGAAAAAAAAGTAGTTATAAGAGATTTTTTAGCTGTATAATAGTAGCTACTAACAATTGATAAGATAAGATAAGATAGGATTTATTTGTCATTGTCATCCACAGATTACAACGAGATATAAAAATTGTGCTTGACTCAAGTTGAGGTGCATAATATACAATCTACATATATACATAAAAAGATTAAGAAATAAAATAGTGCAAAAGGAGAGAAATGGGTAGACATCAAAAGATGGTTGCAGCACCTGGAGATATTGCAGAGTAAACAAGTTCTTATGCCTTTGAATTAAGTGCCATGATTTCCATCGCGTAGAAACTGTTTTTTAGGCGATTTGTCCTGGTCTTCATTGCTCTGTATCTCTTTCCTGATGGCAGCAGTTGGAAGAGACCATGGTCAGGGTGTGAAGAGTCATTTAAAATCCCCATAGCTTTCTTGCAGAGTGAAGTGTAAATCTGTTCCATGGTGGGGAGGAGGCAGCCTATGGTTTTTTCTGCTGCCCTAACAACCCTCTGGAGTGCCTTTTTGTCTGAGGATGTGCTGCTGATGAAAGTAGAAACAACGTCTGCTGGTGAATAATATGGAACTTATTTGATCATGTCTAGTTAAAAGAAAATATATAGTTAAATACATGTTAACAAAGATTGTTTTAAAGGTTGCTTGATATTTATAAAACCCTTTCCTCAAATTGCCAAGAATCAAACCAGACACTTTGTGGTTGTGTAACAACCAAAGCGTCCTCTGGTCAATCCATAAAACGATCAAAGCAGGAACAAACACACCCTGTTCTCGTCTGCTATTCTGCCATTGAAAAGATGTCACTGATAGTATTCCTTGACAATCCTGATAGCTGCCTGACATAACTCCGTCTGATGCGCTGTCTCTGTCAGAATAAATGCAACAAAACAACGACGCAATTTGTTTTTTTTAGGTCACAAACAGTCATAAAATATTTCACAGTGTGTCTAAGGCTCAGAATCAGATATCTGTTTAAAGTATGTTTGCAAACTCTTATCTGTCTGAAGGCTTGCTTCATAAAGCCAACATTTTGCAGCCAAAGATGCTTGTGAAGAAGTGAACAAAACTTTCAACAACTTATTAGTCTACTGCTTTTTCTTTTTTAATATATAGGTGATGAGAAAGTGTCTGAAGTGTCCTGGGAGGCAAAAAGTAATTTAATTTGCTAAAGCTTTAGGGTATTGAAGGGAAGCATTTCCATCAGACTTGTATGAACCTGTTTTGGGCCAATCAGAACTGATATAATACCTGTTTTTTTTAGACTTAAAGGACACATACCAGCAGGTTAAACAACGTGAAAGTAATAAAGTCAGTACATTTCCGCTTCTTGACAAAACTAACAGACATGACTGCAGGGCTAAACAAACACTGATTGGTGAGACTTTCACATGACTTAAGAGATGCATTTATGCTTTGGCAAGAGCAATGACAAGATTTATATGAAAAAGTTATCATTGAAATTATGATTTAGCATTCATGTTCCAACTTTCTCAAGGCGATTTAAGAAGTAGAATTGATTTTTCAAGGGACTAAATCAGATATCTAAGAGGAGCCTTATTTTTAAAAAACCTGTTTCAAGGAAATCACATTTCTTGGTAATGAATATTGTCTTTGGTGCGGTTTTTGAAAGGATTTTGTTCAATAATCTTAGAACATACTCTCCCTTAAATTACACAAGCTGAAGCAGAGAAAATATAAACCAATAAAACAGCTGTCATAAATGTAAAAACAGTTTCTATTTGCCTTAAATGTAATGCTGAGGGTCATATTGAAAGACACCATATATGAATAAAAAAAAGTTATGCACATCAAGTGTTGCTATAAATGGTCTGCTACAAGAAGAAATCAGCATCCGTACAACAACAAAGAAAGCTGTCTGCAGAGGCTTGAAGCCACACATCTATCTCCCCACTGTTTTCAGAAGTGGGCTCTAGTGGAATCTGTGCAATGTAGCTCCACTTGCCAAGAGCCAGAGATTCCTTTTGTGTTTATTCTTCCAACTCAATAAAAAGAAGGAGAAAGTAACAGCAATGCATTAACAGACAATCTATATATGGGCTGCAAGTGCATTCCCAAATGGTAATTCCGCACAGGGCTATTCAGTACAACTGTAACTTAACTGATTAGTGGAGTATAACCAAAAGTATTCATTAACGGTGACTTGATATACACTTGCTTTGACATGACATGAACGATGCAATAAAATGGTATATGAAACCTAAAGCATCAATAATAGTACTTTCAAAAAAAAGACGCAGGCAGGCCTAAAAATCATTAGGTCATGACAATGATTCACAAAGAAATATCATCCATCATCTCCTATCTCCCTTTAGCATTTCTACCATTTGATTTTGGTGGTAATAGGCATGTGGGGGAAAGCAAGACATCCCTCTCCCAAGTGACACCATTTTGCTTATCCTCTGGGATTCCAGGGTGAGTATATCTCAGCTGAATCCTTCTGATGTGGAGGAGCGAGTGCTCTATTTTGAGCTCAAATTAGGTAGTTTTGCTGCAGTCTAGGAGGCTGTTGGGCTCATTATTAAATGGGGTAGGAGGTCTATTTATTGTTATAAAAGAAGATGTGACTCCAATGGGAAAAGGTTTGGAAAAGGTTTGTTTTAGCTTTTCTACAATGAGTTTGTGTTTGTTGATTAATTCCCATAGTTTTTCTGTTTTTTACAATCTTATCTGGATGCTGTATTGCCAACTACAAAGGAGATGAAAATATAGTAAAATGAAATGAGGAAATGTTTTAGAGCGTTAGCAGAATCATTTACGAATACAAAATGACCACTTTAGTTATTTTCAATACTCCTGATGCTTCTCATTAGAGCACTTGAATAAAGTGGGATTACAAAGCAGTGCTATTTTAACGAGAAGGAGAAATGCTGTCAGTGAATACCACATAGACATAGATTCAAATGATGATTTGGTCAAAGGTGACCATTAAGACTCCTGCTGACCTGAACATTGTTTTGGTCAGCTCTACCCTGGGCTGACAGTACTCTGTGTTTAACTGCAGAGTCACATTAGCAGGCCTGTGTGTTGACTATGAGTATAAATCCTAAACATGGATTCAGCAAGTTGCATAAATAATAATTTAGAAAACCTAACCAGAGCAGTAACAAAAACATATTCACCAATAGTAATTTACAAATCAGACAGTAGGAGGTCCATGCTACCATAAAACCCTCATGCAAACCCTGGCAGGCAGCAGAAGTCCTCTGAGTCCTATCAGCAACAGCCTGGTAAGAGGCTTTATCCCTCTACTCTACCCCGCCCCGACACAAAGAGTTGTCTGTTGGACAGGGAGGCATCGCAGGAGTCAGTCGAGACAGGTGGCTATCCCCACAGGGTATGAACGTGGGGGCTGGGAGGCTGAGCACTGTAGTCATCAAAAACAAGTCGAGACAAAACCCTGGTGTTATTTCAACAGTGCGGTTTTACTTGACATTCGTAGACAGGAGGAGCAATGGGTGCATTGTAATGAGAATCAAATTGTTTGGTGGAAGGACTAATATGGTGGTTTTTATTGAGCAATATCCTGGATACCAATGTATGAAAAATGAATCTCTTTTTATATCTTGAAAGTTAGTACAATTTTTAACTGTTTAAATGTTTCAACAGATTTTTTGGACTGCTTTAATCAGGATGTATTGTACAGTAAATACTACATTTATATTTGTCCTGATTATGGGTCACTACTGAGGTGCTGTGTTTTCCATAGTTTAACCACCTGGGGAACGCTGACATTATGACTTATTCCTAAAACAGCTTTTTAAATTGAATCAGCCTCAATTGTTGAATTATTTAAGCCCTAACAAAAATAATAATTGAGTGTTAAAACAAAATCTACATTGTTGAACTACTAAAACTGTGTCCAGAATGAAAAATCAAGAAGATCAAAAACAATCTAATAAATTCCAATTCATCGATCTTGAAAGTTTTAAAGTGTTTCTATTTTTTTGCTTTTGTTTGTTGCTTATTTTAGCTTTTACATGTACAAAAGGCTTCCCTAAGTCATAACGGCAACATAGACCTTCCAGATCTTATTCAAACAGACATAATCTTGTGTTTACATCAAAGTTCTATATAGATACAAATTTCGAACACCGAGGACTTAGTGTTGCACCTTTGAAAGGCCTCATCTTGCAGGACACTAACAGGGGAGCACTGATTGTTTCATTTTTTTCCCTTAGAGGATCAGATATCGTCCACATTAGAAAGGACAGTTAATGAGGAAGCACAGAGAAAATGGTTGAGAAAAAAGGATTTAAATGAGAGGAAAGAAATCTTATGTGCTTTGGGGGAATAGTGAGAAAAAATGGCTAGGAGAGAGCACAGAAAATATCTATCAGTCTGAAAAATATCTCACAGAATGTTTTAATATGGCAAGTTTAGCAAGATGAAGTTATATGAACCAGAAAACATTACCTTTTAGCTGAAACTAGCATTTATGGTAATTAGTTTATGTAACCTGAAAACGAAACAACAGCAGATATTATACAGCAGACTAGTCAACTAAAATTATCATATATAAATAACAATTTTAGTATCAGGATTAATATATTTAGACTGTAATGGTTCAATAAGGATAATGATTTCCTGTGTGACCCTTGGGGTTCTCTCTTTCATTGTGAATGGGTGTTCTAATAATTACCAACCACTCCCCTATAGGGAATTATTTTTGCAGGGGAAAAAATGTGTTTGCCAGCAACACAGTCACTTGTCTGTTTTTTTTCATGGCAGTAGTTTTGTTTCCAGGAAACTCTTGAAAAGGCTTCTAAACTTAGGTCTGTTGTCAAGAGAGCTTGCCATCAATACTAGTCAGGTTCTAAATGATTAATATGGGGTAATGTTAGGAGCCAGCAGCACATTCTTCGCATAAAGAAGCATTGGTTCCCTAATATATATAGTCAAAATAATGAGGCACAACAAGAAAAAGAAACAAGAAAAAGACCAGTGCAGAGGTTTGGGTAAGGTCACTGTCATCTTTGATTCCTAATATAGTGTGGAAAAGAGACTGGGAAAAGGGAGTGAAAACAGGTTTATCGAATGAAGGAAAGGTTTGTTTTGTTCTCTACTCAGCATTTGCTGAAGGTTTCTGGGTGAAGTGTTTAACTGTTTAATCTCAGCCGGATGAACTGCCCTAACTGTAATTAGCAACAGGCACTCCTCACCTAATCACACATACATACACCCCTACAGGCAATCAAACAGACCGTCATCCTATTTAATAGACCATGCTTGCCCTTGCTCCTTCATACTACTTTTCCTTGTACATATTTTTCTTCCAAGCAAGTTGTATATTTCTATATGTGTTTTTTAATTTTCTCTGCATGTTATGTATCCCTTTTAAATTGTGTGTCTGATATAGCTTCGTGATAACAATAAAGTTTCTTGATTCGGTCCAGACCTTTAGATGCGCAGGATCTACACAATTATGTAAAAAAAACAATTAATAAGGAACAGTTCATGCACTTTAATTACTTGGTTTATCCTTTTAACAATAATAGAAAAGGAAACGTAGGATATAATGTAGACTTAAGGATAAAGGTTACAGTCTAATGAGTAATAATGAGTAATCATTCATTTCAGCCAAGGAGCTTAGAAGGAACTTCAGTCATTGGAGAACTTCTTAATGGTTGTTTAATGTTGACATTGGCTCAGGTCATAGTGTAAAACTAGCTGCACTAGTTTATTTTTTTACAAAAGAGTATTTCGAAGCTAACATTTCATATAATTTGCACCTTAGAATTATTACATTTAAAGGTATAAAATCTAATTCATGTGCTGCTAGTTTTATTTAACAATAAAAATATGTCATTTATTAAACTCATTAAGCTGATTAACAGGCTTTTGCTGAACTAGAATCATCAGAATCAGCTGAGATGAAACAGGGAAACCTCGACATGATGCAGGATAGTGGTCCTCGAGGACCAGCTTTGGGCATTCCTGGTCTAAATAATGATGAGGTCCTTTGTTGGAATAAGTGAGGCTTCAACTGCAACTATATGCTAATTTGACAGGTCAACAACTTGGTGGGGAGGGATTTACAACAGCTGAAGATACTGTAGTGACCACTATTCTAACATTGAACCAGCAGTGTGTCCATAGCGCCAAGTTTGTTATTGACCTGGAGTTCCCATTGCGTTTCTGTTAAACTTATTAAATCATGTTTTTTTAAAGCCTTCCAAATTCATCTAGAGGCACAAATATGATGAAATACTACCTTTGGTCCAATGGAGTATTCATTTGTTTTGATATGTATTAGTTGCTCTTTTCCAATCACTTGCCTTCACTAGCCCTTCCTGTTTAGAGTGCCATTCATGTCATGACAACACTGTATCATGCCACTTCTGGTGATAAGGCTGAACTAAGACCTCTCGCAGCTAACAACCTAATTTTCACAAAGTCATGACACATTTTCACCACTAGACATTATATGCAAACAAAATATGATCTTAAATTAAACAGTTGCTGTCACTGTGCAGATTAAGTGTAAAAAGAGCCACTTTATATCAACTTTGAGCAGAAATAGTCGCGCTCTCCCCCAAGGTAGATACTTCCTGAAGAGGACAGGAGGGGACAGGTAGTGTCAGCTCTAAGTAGTCCTGTCTTAGCCACTCAGAGCATCCTCTGTGGGGTTTCTTTAATTCAAGCCATGTCTTGTCCAAGTCAAAACCGCAGACTTAACTTTCTGCAGTTTTCACAAGCATGAATCGTTTCAAGTGTCCCTGTCAACGTTTAAATCCAGTGGGTTCAAACGGAACAATGTTTAATGAGCTTCTCTAGAAGTGGCTCACTGATTTACAGCTTGGAAGCTGGCCAACAACTACTCCTAGAAGATCGTCTTCTTATTATGAATACTTTTCCATTGTGAAGGCATAGAACTTCCAGTTATGCAATAATTTATTGAAAGCTATTTGCTAATCATAAGAAGTAATACTATCAGCATCTCTGAATATTAAATAAATTTAGCTTTATGTTTAGGAAAGCCTTTGTCTACATTTCAGCATTTTTGCTGGATAAAATCAGACATTCTCTTTAGAGTTTGGTCTTCGTAAGTCTTTTTTTTCATTTTTTAAATAAAATTCATGATGCTCTTCTCGTCAGGAAATGTAAAAGGAGGATAGAATTAATCTAATATTCTGCATCATTTCAAATATTCAACACCTATAAAACACTAGCTTACTAACTAACTCACAATGATTCATTCTCCATTCCACAATACTGTGTACAAAACCTAGAACATCAGATATGTTTGCTGGAATCCCATGTTAATTTAAAGTTGTTGAAAAAGCAAAGAAAGCTGAAATGAACCACAACCCTACAGAGAGAGAGAAGCTAATTAAAACAGAATGAGGCAATTTCATAGTTAGTATATTCTGTATCCATGGCTTCCTGTCTGAGGGACCCGCTTTGTCTCTGGCTCGTTTGATCTCCCACGTAAAACCCCACTCCAATAACACGTATCCCATATCCTCATTTGGTAGCCTGGTGACAGTTTCCCCGATACAAAACAGTATCCGTTTCGCTTCATCATGAGGCACAGGTCCAACCTCTGTGACTAATTTGCGAATAGATCTCCTCTGGAAGCCACAGCCTAGATTGTACAACTGTGTAATTACTGGTGCTGCAGCGAATGAGCAGGATTAACCAAAGGAATAAATAAATCATTGTTTTGCGCACTAGCTTCTGAACTAAGGACATTTTGGTTGATTTCTGCTTGTATGCCTGGATGTCACTGAACCTCAGACTGGGGTGACTATGGCTGCTGATAACAAAGAAGGAAGAGCTTTACTTGTTTGGAATAAACACACAAAACGGTTATTTCACTTGAGGTGAGGTATTTTTTTACAGATTTCCATTGAATGTCTGTAGCCTTTGGGCTTATTTTCTGCTCCAAAGCCTGTTGACAGAACTGGGTTTACAGCAGTTTGAAAAAGTACTCAACTTTTTCAAATTGTGTCACATTACAACCACAAACCTCCACAATGGCTTGATATGACAGACCACCACAAAGTGACGTGCAGTTGCAAAGTGGAAAGAGAAGCATAATTGGTTTTTAAGTTTTGGGGGGTTTCCTGACAATAATTGGAAAAGAATGGCCTTTTAGGTTTGCTGCAGAACATCAGAGAAAAATAGCATAATGCAGACCAATGATTGCTTATATAAAGCCAAAGAAAATCCTTTCTTAAGTTTGCCAAATACACCTAGGAGAGATAACAAAATGGTGGAACCAGTAATATAGTTAGATAAAATGCTAACTAGAATTTCTGTTCTCCAAGGAAAAAAAAAAAGTACACTGTACCTTCCTGGAGTCACTATTACTATGATGAAAAGTTAACAGTGGCAGAGTCATGTAGCAGTGATATTTTCTTTTTTATAGAAAAAACATGTAAAACTGATTAGGTCATTTAAAATTGTTTGGAAAAAAAGAAATCTGGTTGACTGCAGCAGCAAAAATTCCTGACACATTCAGCCAGACTGGCTATAAGTTGTCTATTCCTGTATTAGAACAGGCCAAAATCCAGCCCTAAATATCATAATCTATATCAAGACTTTAAATTACTGTTTTTAAGATATTATTCATCCAATCTGACTGTATTTAAGTACAGGAGAATTCATATTCATATTACAAAATAAAATTACCTATTGTGAATTTAAGATGCATTTATCCAGTTCTCTCCATCAGAAGACTGCGCACAATGCCTTAGAAATACGAATTCCTTAATATTCAACATGACAGGTCATCGACTCTTATGATTTTCAAAGTGGTTCTAGATGTCCTTCTAGACGTCTTTCAAAGATTTCTTTGTGAAGCTGTTTGCATTGTCATTATTACTATTCCCATGCATTTAACCTTAAAATTCTGTGAGAAATTAGTTGATATGTTTGTTAAACCACTTGACACTCCTCCATGACTTCCTCAAGGATTAAAGACAAAGATAAACCGGAGTCTCTCCCAAATGTTCAAAGAAACACTCTGAATGACCCTGATAAAGCCTGAAGAGCTGTTGCTCAGGGCGATAAGTTCTTGGAAACAACGATATACAATAATAAAGGGTTTCTCCACATTTTGCACTACACAGTACATTTCTCAAGGATTTCATAGTGCTTTTGCCATACTGGCATAACGTCAAAACAATAAGCTGTTTTTTTTCTTTTGTACTAGTCTATAATGAAGTAGATGCACACTTAAAGTGCTGTTAAAAGGCCTAAAAGGTCACTCTCTGTTCATGTTTATTCCATCATGTAAGACTCAGACTTATTAAGGAATTGACTGACAGAACCTGTTCTGAAGGTTCAATTATTTCATGGCCACTGGTTGCATGTATTCTCAGCTTTATTTTTCCACTAAGGGATATTAGTCAGACAGTGCATAGCTGCATTTGTTTGGACATGACATTCGGGCAAGTTCAGAGCAGCTTTTTTTGTGTTTTTAATTGAAGTGCTGACAAGGAGGTCACACAGCCGTTCACGGAGCTCTTTTGGGTTTATTGGCCCGGGTCAGCCTGACTGAGAGCTTAAGCTTGTCAAAGCCCCTGAAAGGCAGAGATAAGGAAAAGAAGCATAAAACCAAATAAAGCAGCTTTTCTCATGGACGAAGACAAAGTTACGAGTATGTTTAATTCTCCAGGATAAAGTGATTATACCCGTCTGAACCAAAGGCAAAACTCAAAGTATTTACAAGCAAATTTGTCTTTTCTTGTAAAGTATTTAACACAAGAGGACTGAAAAACAAAAAAAGTAAACTAACAGGAATTAAATAAATGCTTTTTATGATGAAAAAAAACAGGATGCTACACGCTTCTTGCCTAAGAACTAGCTTAATATCCATTGCCAAGCCCAGGGGTCTAAGTTCTCATATTTCGTATAATGACTTGTCCATGTCCTGGGTTCTCCGTCTGGAACTCAACTTATCACAAGAAAGATAAGGAACAAATCACACAGACACATGAAAATACCATCGGAGATAATGCATGGTTGGCATTTCAAGTCCAAGCCTGCCTAAATTCCTCTCTGATTTTGTTTGGGATGGTTTATACCCAAATTAGATACATAGGAGCTGAGCTTCTGCTAACATGAAGCATCATCTGTGCAAGCTACAACTTTTCCATTACAGGGGGTTGACAGCCATTTTGTTTTTCTTTAAAACAAAATAAAAAGTGATATTTATTTTATTTTTTAAGTTATTTAGAAGTTAAGGAGGTGCTGAGCTTTGGGGAGAGTAGAAATCACGGTTCCTCCAGGTATAGCAAGTTGTCATGGTTGTGAAGCCAACCATGACAGCCAACGCCATCACATTTGGTTCGGAGTAGGATGTGTTTTTTGTAATTTTGGCCCTTTTCTTGTTTTAAAACATCTTCTATTTATGTGTTTTCTTTGAAACTTTAACCTTAATAAAAAAATAACAAAAAATTGGAAACAGCTTTTTGTATTTATGTAATTTTAAATCATGATTGTGATCTGAAAATTTTACATACGAAAAAAAGAAGACCTCGGCCCAAAGTTTTTTGTTTTTTTTTTTAATTTATCAGTTATTTCTGCCTTAGATAAGAATCCAAAACAAGAAAATTAACAATATATTATTTTTTTCAACAAACATCATCAAAAAAACTCTGTTTTTGCTGACTTAAAAAGCAGACATTATTAAAGAAAAATGTCAAAACAGAAAAAGAAAAGCACTTTACAGACCGGGGGGGGGGGGGGGGGGGGGCGGGGGGGGGGGGGGGGGGGGGGGGGGGGGGGGG
>JAUZNJ010048497.1:13546-31289 GCA_034780135.1 Jordanella pulchra
AAAATGTTCCCTCGAAGCGAGCGTGCGTTTCACATACACCTGCTGAAAACTAATCTCCCATCTGGTGTTCTAACACAGTCTAGCCTCAGGTGTAAATGACCTCTGAGACAGTCCCTTTTCTTTGGTCTTCCATCAAGCTTTGAATAAGACCACATGCTGAAGCTACCAGCAATGCCCACCGGAGGCAAAAGGTTAAAGAAATTCTTCTCAGTTAAAAATAATAAAACAGTTTAAAATGGGATGTATGTGCAATGTTTGGCATAAAAAATGCACTTGCTGTGATGCTTAAAACTAATCTCATTTCCATCTAATAGATTTAAACAAGTTCAATTGGTCAGCATAAAATGTCTAACATTCCAAATGACTGCTAAATTCTAACATATCCCTTTTTTTCCCCAGATCAGCTGATTGCGACTACCACAGCAGAGGGGAGTTTTCCTTAGAAGGAGAGGAAAAATATGCTGCTTAGCTGTTGGTCCAACTTTTATTCAACCTGTCTTCAAATGAAAACCACAGACATGTGGGGTCATATAACCATAACTATAAGCCATAAATCATAACCGAGCATCTTTTAATTTACTTTAAACGCCCTAAAATATTACAGTCATTGCTACAGAGAGGATTTCTCTTGCATCTAGTGACATTTGGTAAAAGGTATTTGAGGTTTTGGTTATCCACTTCAGGAAAATGTCAAGGGAAAATGTAACATTCCCAGACATCTATGAGTCGTCTAAAATCTGTGAAAATCAAACACTGAGGACAGATGAGTTGTCCCCCCCCCCAATCAAATATCTCAGTAGTCTCTTGAACCACTTTGTGTAGCTTATCACTGTTATCTAAAGCAGTAGTATTCATCAGATTCCACCCTCAGTTTCAAAGGGGATTTAGTGAAAGAGTCACTAGAGATGACAGTTTTATCCATTAAATGATCCAGGTCCGTTGGTGAGGAGTCATCAGGTAGGTCCTCTGCCAGAGTGTCCAGGTAACTTCCCACAGAGAGGCCATCCAACCCATCGCTGTTTTCATCGTTCAGGCTGTTAAAGCTGCCCCGCAGGAAGGAGCCATCTTGGCTGTCTGAGAGGCTGTACAAGCTTCCCGTCAAGCTGCCATCCTGACTGGTTACATCCTCCTTGTCCTCCATCATCCAACGGATGGACTCGATGCCCTCGTTGATCGTCATGAGCTGCTGCATAAGCTTCACGTCAATGGCTCGCAGATTTGCCTAAATTATATAAAAAAAAGAAATGTATTTACACACAAATTTACATAGTTACACATCTAAAAAGGTATGATTTTTTTTTTGCAAACGTTTGTGCTCACATGAGTGTTTAACAAAGGATTAAAGATGCAGCAATTAATTAGCTTCAGCTAATTAGCTCCGATTGCATATATATATATATTTTTTTTTGACTTGAGAAAAATCTGATTGAAGGCTACTGACATCATTTGATCCCATATAAGCTGAAGGGAAAGAGTAGTCTCTTGTTATATGAAAACTGTAACTTCAATTCCATTTTTCTCCTGAAAATGGTCATTGTGCCCCTGAGCAAAGTATTTGTTGCCCGTCAATCTGTGTTTCAGTTTATGAATGTCTAAAAATTTGAAATGGCTGGTGGTAATAGTAAACTGTGTATGAAAAGGGAAGATTTTTTTCTCAAAATATCAATCCCTGCTATATTTCATTCCCAAAGAATCCATTGGTTGCAATATTTGGTAAAGTAACAGATTTTAAATACTTCTAATGCAAATCCAAAATGCAAATATCAATTTCCTGTTAAATGGACAGTCATTGCTTTGATTCCTACACTTGATGTTTATTCTTGCTATCCTAAGGCTTACAAAGAGCATTAGGTACATCATGATGGAGGACATGAAAGAAAAAAAATTTTAAAAAAAGGTTTATTAATCCCTGATAATACAATTTACAGTTGATATCATGTATTCAGATATGCTAGTTGTAGCAGTAATTAAGAGGACTCTACTCAGTCTGCTGAAAGTAAATGGGCTTTTATAACACCTGTGAATGATATCTATGAGCAGACGGTTATTTGGTTTGATCAGGAGAAAAACAAGATAAATCAAAAACGGGGAGAAAAAAATATACTAATGCTAATGTTTTGAGTGCATAGGTATGACATTGTTTTTCATGGCTACCAAACAAAACAAAAATTATATTTACACAGCAGCTCTTCATGGTCAATTCCATTTCTTTTTCTGAAATCTAATCCTCTTGATGAGGTCATCATTTTACCAAATAAATGCAACCACTATCAGATTTTAGTCTCAACTGTTCAGGACATCGAAAAGAGCAACACTCACAGCAGAAATTAATAAACAACACACACTGTTTATGGAAGTAATACTAAATGGGACTTAAAACAAAACAAAAAAAAAACTTTATGGCAGATACCAGTGTCTTTATAGTATTATTAAACTCTTCAGAAGAAGCAGCTGACTGTATCATAATTGAGCAACAAGAATGACATGAAAAAGCAGCACATAACTGTTAATAACGGCTGTTTGCAAAGCAATCAGTGGGTGCTGCTGCAAAGAAGTGGCTGTGGATGTATTGGAGCCCTGGTAATAACGGAAACGTTGGAAAAAATGCAGCATGACCATTCAGAGTGCAGACCTTTTAAAAACCAATGGTACCTATATGATTTAGTGCCATGTATGAAAGTGGCTCAAATCATGAAAAGATTGGACTTTATTTTTAGCTTTACCTGGTTTAATTTAAATGAAAAATCTTCCTGAAGGAACCTACTGCTATCAATAGATTGATTCATTGAAAAAACAACTGACAGATTAATCAAGTAGCAAAATAATCGTTAGTTACAGCCCTTGCAAAAACACAGGTTACCAAAGAAATGTGAAATAGGTTAGTAGTATCTGTCTGTCTATCAACTGAGTCCATTTTAAAATCACTCAGTTTCAATTATAGGGAATTGCTGAAAGATATGTCTTTTCCATAAAAATATTAATAATAATAACGACTACAATAATGGCTACTAAAAGGCATTATTAATGTGAATTGGAGCTTAAGAACTACAAAAGTAAATATAGTACCGGAAAGTTTTTGGGCAACAGCTTAATGTTTCTTAACCCAACCACAGGAAGAGGAGGGATAAACAAATTCCTCACCATAACTATTACTAAGCAAAGACAGGATCAAGTTACAAAGCTCCAATTAGACTTTGTAGGAAGCAGACGAAGTTTGTAGCAGATTTTTTATTTCCTGATAACTGTCAGACTGTGTCCTGGTTGAAACAAGCAGTTCTATTTTGTTTAGACTGTTGGGTTTACAATGATGTCCTAACTGTGTGGCACTGACTGTTGACAGTTTCAACACATAATAATGAATGAGATGGCCACAGTACACAGAGTAGCCATTGATTGAACTCTGTGGCTTGCAAACCGTGCCACTCAGTGTGGGTGGAAGTGGATGGTCTTTATTGCATTCTTTAAAAGGGATTCCTCCGTAGTGGTTGACAATCAGCCTGCATGAAAAAAAAAAAAAAAAGACAAAATGGAAACTTTTAAATCCTGCCTATGATGAGACAGCTGGTTTGGTGTGACAATCGTTTTTCTGTTCTGAGAAAAACTGTGGAAAGTTTTCAACAAACATCTGTTTTACGTATAAAAATATAATCACATTTTTAGCTTCAGTTGTTTCTAAATCAGTTGGTGTATTTACTTGTATGGCAAGGACTACTTGATATTTTTGTTAAAGGTCCATCATGTGGAAAAAGCCAAGCCGAGTTAATTGCAAGTCTAATTCTGTGCCTGACTTCATAATACATCAAATCCTAGCAACACAAACCCTTTAACGCTTGATTAGTTCACGGGCCATTATACAGGCCTGCTTCACCGAGTAAAAACCCGGTCAGCCAGTCCATCTGCTTAAGAATCCTAATACCTTTAGTGACCTTAGTCATTCAAAACAGTAGTCAGCTCAGCTGTCTACCAAAGCTTACATGTAAAATGACTAAAGATACTTCAGTAGGATCAGATTTTTTTTTCAGTATGAAAACCCAAAGAAATTAGGTGTCCAAAACTATTGTAGTATAACATACTAATAGTAGTTAAACTAAGGTTGCCAGTGACATTTAATGTTTTTTTTTTATTTTACTATAAAAACAAAGCAAAAATATAGAATAAACACCTGCTGAAACATGTATCTTTAGTTTTTAAAGCATGACTGTTTATGTGCAACATATATTAAACTAAATCCCATTATTTTTAAATTCTGTAATGAAATATCAGACCACCTCCTTATGTTCAATTTAAGACAACTAAGGATTCAATTCATTGGTCATTTATATTCCTCTAAATACAAATCGCAACCTATAAATCAAAACAGGTTAACATCAACTACTTTTTTATTTATTGCCATGAAGACTTTAACAAATTCCACAAACCAGTTAGGAGAATAAATATTACTTCAATGAATCGTAATAATCTTATTTATTACTGTACTGAAGAGAACGCTCTTGAAACAAGACCCTCGGTTAAAATCTATACTTTCTTTTTAAGTTTTGACCAAAGCCGGACGTGCTGCATGCTAATCAACCACGAACTCCCAAACCAAATCTGGTTATATTGGGCGTAAAGGTACCTGAAAACTTAACATTTGTTTAATTTTAGGTGTCCAACTCATCAAACGTCATACTTTATGTCAATAACAGAAAATGCACAGTGAAGAGCATAAATGATTCTTCCTTCTTTACATTGCTGTTGGAAATTCACAGCAAAACAAACAGCTGTTTCTAAAGGAGGCACTGCAAGTAGTAGCATAATCATTAAATAAGCTATATGAGAACAAATGGTTACAACAGAATTACTGACAGTTACACATCTACTATGTGTTTCTCAGTTCTATGTTCAAACAACCAATGTTCCCCTTCTTGCAAGTGGCTACTGTATAAGGCTTCTTATACACATCAGACTGGTAGTCAACAGCAGCAGGTGGTGCTGGGGTTGATTAACCTCAAAGTTAGATATGTAGAAAGTTCCATTACCTCAAGATAGCAGATGTTTTAAACTGAAAGCGACACGCCATTGGCAACTGTCTAGGGATTAATAAAATCATCTGAGCACTTGGGAGCACTCACAGTGCCCTGAAATTTCACTCCCAGATGCTCAATTGATTCTTTATCACGGAGGAAAGTAAAGAAAGCAAGTTTTTCTTGGAAACGTAGCAGACTTGCACATGATATAATAAATTCCACACTTTTAATTTCAGTAAACTAACTATATGGAATATGAGTCAAAAGCAACGCATATAGTTAGGTTTTTTTACCAGATTTGATGTTGAAATACAGGAAGACAGGGAACAGCTCTATCAGCGAGTCTCTGATAGTCAGTAGTGCTCTGCTGTGATGAATAATTACACCAGTGGCTTCATCATCCTCTCAAAAGAAAACTTTTTTTTAATTCTTCATCAAGGGAACACCATCAAGATTTCCAATCAGAGTGAAAAGTATAATACAGTACATCATTTATCTATTTATCATTAGTGTTTGCTAAGCTGAAGACACATTTTTTATCGAATAAAAAGTTCATAATTTTTATAAATAGCTACATAAAAGCTTGATTTAATAAAGTGCTATTTCAGCACAGTCCAGTTACTATTTTACAAATGAACTCTCAATTACGATTAGCTAATTATGTTTCTGAAATCCTAAGCTTAATCGGCTACAGAAGATCCTGATTCCATCAGAAATTTTAAATCATTTTTTTATTTTAGGAGATCACTATGTATCTAGGGCTGTACAAGACAAGCCTTTCATATCACTTGATATATATATTTAAAACAGGTTTTTTCTTTTTAAAGGACCAGGGCATAAAAAAATAGAAGCTTTTACTCGAACGGAGGTCAGCCTGAGAGTAAAAAGAGCATAAAAAAAAAATAGCATTAACTAGTAATGCCCTTCCCCCACCTGTTGCTGTGCATTAGATCATAATGAAGCTCCTCTACTTTCTCCATTCACCAAGCTGTACAGAAATATGATAATTTACAAACTACAGGACCAGTAAATATTCATTTACTTTATCCTAACGCAATCCAATGTAAGCAGAGAACAAATGTGATTCATTTTCTAAGATTTTCATTTCAGGTCACAAAACATCTCAAAATTTATTTACCAACAGATAGTAAAATTTTCGTTTTTTAATGTCTGTTATTGAACTTTTTAAAGAGTGTTTTCCTCATAACTACTTGACAACTCAAACATATAAAAATGTAAATTTAAGTAACAATAAAACTACAGGATTCCGAGTCCATAGTTAGTATTAGTCTACGGATAAAATTGACCTTAGGACGTTCTATAAGAAAGAAAAAAAAGAAATGATCAAGAAGTGCCATACTTACCATCTCCTGTCTCAGGAACAACATTTTACTCTGCAGTCTGTTCAGGTCCGCAGAGTTTGCGCATAATTTGCAGTTTGCTAAATGAGGCGCAGCAGACTTGTTGTGTTCATGTCTGCCGTTGCGTTTCCCCCCCGCTAGAGAACGAACAAGACCGTCCGGAACTTTGCGACCCAACTTCGTCTCTATGTCCGTCAGATCCGGAGACACGCTGCGCTCCTCGTCCATCGTCGCTCTCAGAATAACCGCTGTGGATTTTTGGGTCGCGGTAGAGCTTCGGGGGAAGTTAAAAAGCGGTGCTAATGGTGAGTGTAAAAGAACAGCTAGAGTTTGATCTGAAGACACAGCAGCAGACCTCCCATTGAAGCCTGTGACCAGTAGGAGGACAGTTCAACGCCAGCATGGTCCCCGAGGACACTCCCATCATAAGGGCTGTTCCTATAAACAGACGCCCGCCAGGTAAGTTCAGCTTACAAGTTTATAATGTTCATAAATCGAAGAAACAATGAATTAATCAGACTGAGGTTATTCGATTAGCTCAGTGTTTGCAAAAACAGAGACAACACATTTTGCAAAGTCCTCATGGACTCTGAGCACCTTGGAATAATTTCTATTTAAAGGGCATAAAGTTTATAAAATGATTGGCTGTAGTCCGACTTTAATTTCAAATCAGCTTGACTGGTCTAAACTTTACTGAATTGTTTTGCATTAACTCTGCGTTTTTTCAACTGTTTATGATCTATGAAATTAATTTATATGAAACCACAAAATAGTGATTTGAATGGTCTTTTCATATGTATGGTTTGGAGACCAATTTGAAACCTGTAACTCAAGTTATAGACTGGATGTTTAGATTCTTTGAAACTTGCTTTGAGAACTGCTGTACGGTAATGAATCTTATCGTTTTATTTTTAAAACACAAATATCAGAGCTTTCTGTGGCCTGAAAAATGAATGGGGTTCAATTTGAAAACCACAGGGTTGAGTAAAATTACTCCAAGATAGAATCATGGATTATACTCATAAATTTGATAGATATACTATAAAGATGGTTTCTAGTTTGTGAAGCTTATATTCTATGGCAAAAAAAAAAACATGTACTGAAACAATGAAAGATACTTAATACACATTTTGACATGTCCATTTTATTTGATTTCTGCTCATCAAATCTTTTTTTTCCTTTTCTGCATGTAGCCCGCGTAAAATAAGATCCATATTAAAAACCATAAAATATGGATCTATTAAAGGTGATCTGTATAGCTCCACAATAAAGAGCTTTAAAAACATGACTTATGGCCTGTATTTTTCACAAAAGTAGTTTTCAGAATGATGGGATTTAACAACGTGTTTTGTTTCACATATAGACATGAAACTTTTGGCTTTATTTCCTTTCAATGATCACTCTTGTATTTGCAACAAATCAGTTGAAATAATTAAGCCATGCAAAAAAAACAAAAAAAAACAACAAAAGCTTGAAACTTTTAGTTAATGCTTTACAAATGGTGTCAGGAATTGAACAACAGCACCCTCTTGTGGGCAATATAGCTCCCTTAGTTTGGCATAGATCTCCAACAGAGGTTAATAAAAACGTAGGCTTATGACAAACCTTTGAGCGTATTTTAAAGTTGTGCATCATAAACCATATTCCTTCAATAAGGGAGGAAAAGAAAAGGGAAATCATTACTTAAACATTGTTCATGTCTTATAATGTTGTTGGCTGATAATGATCAAAGGCATAATCTAACATGATTTCCAACTGTTTTATTATTTTAACAAACCATATTACTACAAAATTGCTTACATATTCTCAAATGCTGCTGTGATTGCATAATGAACAGCAATTTAAATGCAGTGTTCTACATCTTAACCTTTTAGTGGTTTGGGCATGTCTGCTGCAATAATTCCTCTTTTTATAGAGAACAGAAAACAACATGCTTTGTTCTTTGGGTGGAAAAAACATGTAACAGTGATTTCAAACTACAGATTGGCCTTTGTCACCATCGTAGCGTTGATACTGATCACTGATCAGAGGCTGGTGGCCTTCCATCTTCCGGGATCGGGCACGCACTGCACAAGTAGTGGCTGCGAAGATGAGCGCCACCACCACAAGAGCGACAACTATGGCTATGGTTATTGTTTCGGTAATAGTGAAAGGTGTGCCTGGAGAGATAAAATCAGATAAATATTACTTTCTCATGAGTCAAATTACTCAAAACCTTTTGAGTAATTCAAAACCAATCAGTAACCTTTTTTTTTTGTTTATTTGGGTAATGGAGCGACAAGTTGCAGTAGATAATTTTGAAATGCAAAGCAAAGGACAAATTCTTCTGAAACCGATTGTCGATTCATGATTATAGGAGAAAAAAAAAAAGCTCATTCTGACCCCTTTTCTTACCCCTTTTGTTTGACTTGTGTGTATGGGTTAATGTAGCTATAGTGCTAGCAACATTAGTGGTTTATCAGGTTCATTTAACATCACCTTTAAAAGTCTCTTACACATTAGATAATAAGTAATACAAGCAGCAAGCTGCCTTCAGGTGAGTGCCATATATATTTTGTATTTCCCCTTTTGGTGGAATAGAGACTGGAGTGGTGATAGCTGGGCTGGCTAACATTAGCATCCTTCCAGGGTTGACTTCAGTGTGAAAGGAGAACCTATATCTTGCTTAGTGGACAGTGCGCTCTTGTGGGCTTTTCTATTTTAAGCAACAAGCTCACATGAAACAACTGTACCAGTTTTTCCAGCAGGTTTTGGTTGAAGCCCAACAACAAAACACAAACATACAGGGCATCCTTGAATCTGTAAATGATCAAGTTTTGCTAGATATTCTTAATTGAAATAGGTTTTGACTTCGACTGAGCCATTACATAAGATGAAAAACCTCTATTAGAACCATGCCATCGATTCTTTAGTTGTATATTTAAGGTTGTTGGGCTGCTGGAACCTGAATGTTTACAATAGTCTTGAGCCTTTTTTAGGATCTTAAGGATTTTCTTTCAGAATTACGCTGTATTTAGTTCTGTCCATCTCTCTCTCCCTGCTGGAAAAAATAAAAATATAGATAATTGTGTAACATGATGGTACCACTATGCTTGATTTTGACATCCACTGTTTTCTCTTACAGACAGTGTGGCATATAGGCCAAAATGTCATTTGACTTTGTTAGTGCAGTGCAAATCCAAATAAATAGTTCCTATGTGGTTAAAAACTGGAAAAAAATAATATATTTTTTTTTTGTAAGAGCAAATTAGAAAGAATTTTGCATACCTGGCCATTGAGCTTCATAGGAATAACCCAGATTTTCAGGGGCAGTCACAAACATCTCAGCATTTGTCACTGGAGGCCAGAAGGGTACCATGTTGTATCCCCTGTTGTGACCAATGGGGGCATTTTCTTCAGGGTATGCAGCTAAATCTGTTAAAAGATGAGTTAAGTAAGAGGAAACAAACACACAGCAACTGAAAATCAGGATTAGTTGCTATGGCACCTGAACCGTGTCTTCTGAGCCATTCATCAAATATAGCATCAGTAAAGGTATGCAGCAGGACAAAGATAGGGTCATTGGGTGAAAGGTGTGTCTGTCCTCCCGTTCCATTTAGAAACAAGTGAGCCAGGTTGTGGAGGCTCCTCACTATGGGGTCATAGTTCCCCTGGGGGGCGCTGTAGCCTAGCAAACCCAAATGGGAGACATTCTAAGTAAGTGCATATAAATGCATTGAAGAAAAAGAACAACTGGGATCTAATTTACCTTCAACTGTGTTCCTGAAGCTCTCAGAGGACGTGGAGTAGAAAGGCGGCGTGTCAAAAGTACCAACTTGTAGGCAATCAGCTACATCTTGGGGCTCTGGGAGACGCTGGACCATGGGCCTGTTGACATTTCCTGCTGGGTTTCTCCTGATTGGAGAGGTCTCTGTGCCTGAAGCGGGAATAGAAAAAATCTCACAAGTATCATCACTCACACACTCTTTGTTTTCCTCTGAAAAGAGAAAGAGGATTCTGTGTGGTCATAAACACTTGTCTCACTGTTGCAGATGGTCCCCAGCGTGTCATAGTCCTCAACGCTCTCACACACAACCCTCCACTGTGAGAAGATAGAGTTAGGACTAAGGGAATTCATGTCAGAGTTGCTCCTGGCTCCCATCAGGTCGTCCGTGCAGATGTCACAAGTGTTCCCACCGATGGCAAAGTTCCAGTAGGGCAGGGCGAAGGAGGGATCCTGCAGCATGTCCTTCGTGATGGAAACAGAGTCTCAAGTTGTAAATGTTGTTTTTTTTTATTGTATGGCAAGTCAGGAGATAAGTACTGAGATACATTATGGAATCACTAATGTAACATTTTGTAATGCACAAATATTAGAAAATATTTCTTTAAATTTTAAGTTTTTTAAATGCTTTATTTATACTGAAATTTATTTATACATTTGCACTGTATGTTATCTGTAAAATCCAGGTTATATAGAGATGCCATGAAAAGACCTGTTGTGTAGAAACTCAAAGTTTCAGTCGTGTTAACAAAACTCTTTTTAATGAATGTTGTTACAGTATCAGGAAGAGTCAAAGTTAGAGTCTTTAATAAAAGTGATTAGTTACAAATTAGCACAAAGATCTAAAACATAATTTAAGTTAAACCTATTTGCTAGCACATCATCCGGGCTGCAAGAGAGGGAGAGAGAGCAATACTTCCGTAGATAACAGGAGGGCTGAACAGAACCAAGTTACTGTGATTTATTAAAAGAAAAACTTTCAATCTGTTGTGCCTGCCAGGGTAACCTCTAAAAGCTGCAGGACACCGGCCCTCGAGGACCGAGATTTCGGATGCCTGCCATAAGGCATCCTGGATTTGTCTTTTGGAAAATAAATTAAGCATATTAAGGATAAAAGTAATAAAGACTTGTGTATAGGTTATGCAAGCTACAGCTGAGATTTTAACTAATGTGAGGACAGCCTTTGTTGTTAGATAGTAACAGAACTTTGTTTATAGCTACTCTGCTCCTTAAGGGGGCAGCATGAATCTAATTTGTTTTTATGAGCTAAAATCAAAAATTGCTTTAGTAAATACATATTCTGCCAAAGCCTAATAACAATTGCATAAAAAATGTATCTTTTCCCATAGCCTTAGAATGAGTTGTTCATATACGTAGGAAAATGAAGAACCAATGGAAGACGCTGTGCTGCATTGGGGGGGACTTTTTAGTATATTAGGACCTGTTTATCAGTGGATGAGTAAGCAAAAATAACCAGCAGATCATTCTACTTGCTGTTTTCTGTTAAAAAGGAGGACCATCTATACTCTTTCCCAGCAAGAGGGAACAAAAAGTAACCAATGAACTAAAAAGAAGTAATAATCCGGGAAAAAAAATGAGGGTTTACATTGGAGTAGCATTTATCAGGTGGAAACAATTCAAAAGCATGTTTTAAAACGAATGCAGAGTTTAAGTCAGTATAAAAGTGAAGTTTCTTTTGGCTTTAAGTTAGAAACAGTAGTTTGTTGAGTAGTTTGTTTGTTACACTGCATTATTTTTCACAGAAATCATACCAGCAGACACCCAACCAGCAGCTATGGTTATTAACAATCGCTTGTTATTAAATACATGGATGACATACTGGTAACTTATTGGTATCAATAAAAAAAACCAACAGAATAATGTATCGTTCTTTACCTCATGACATGACGAGACACTTGAACTCTTGCTTAGGATGCTGATATGGTCAGATTAATGACTCTGTGCGACTTCCGTACAAGATATCATCCGCTTAGTGGTGAGGGGCAAGAACCCACTTCTCAGTTGTTTGAAATTATTTTAGCATGCAAAATGGGAGTAAACTGTAGACATCGGTGCTTTAAATAAGTAACAGTAACCACTCGTGTAAAGAAAGTAGGGCTGCAACTAACGGTCATTATGCTCATTTCTCCTTAAAGAAGATTTTTTACAGAATTCAAGCCAGCTGAAAACGGTTCCAGGGTTTCTGAAGAATATAGAACATATTGATGTATGAAACGTTTTTTTATTTATTTTAAATGCAAAATATTTATATATTACTTTACAATTTTTCTCTAATTACTGCTTAAAGAGAATTGCTGAAGTCTCTTTACTCCGGTTCACGATTAATAAATTACTAAATTAGTTAATGATTATTTCAATGATAGCTTAATCGATTAATCTGATTAATCATTTCAGCCCTAAAAAAGGTATATATAGAACATTTAGAATGTATTTGTTATATACTTAGGCTTTTAAGTAGAAGTAAGAATTACATAAGGTCATTAGTGAAATTTCAGGAAAGAAATGACATGGCAAATAATTAAAGATGCTATTAAGATTTTTTTCAAAGCAAAATCTTATCTAAAATAAACCTGATTACCTTTTTTGTATACGAACAAGCACCTTACAGCATGTAAAGAGGGTAATGACAAACTACACATAGAGTATTTCCCCTAAAAGAGAAGAGAATAAGCCTCCACGCAGTTCAAATGTAGGTTTTGCTTTTTTGGGGGGTTTACAAGATAGATGGCTTCAGTGAGAATCCTAACTTAGATTTTCCTCGTTTCCAACTCTGCTTTGCCAGGTTTGAACAAAAGCACCTAATTAGGGAACTGGAGCAGCAAACCTGCACAGGATATAAGGATAAAGTTTCTCTGTGGGAGTCCAGCTCTCTGCCAAGGTTTCAGCTCCACATGCCAGCCTCATTTTTCAACCTCAGCTGTAACCCGCTTGTCAGAGGGATTATTAAAAAATGTCTGTACTGTGTTTTTAAAAAAAAAAAAACCTATTTCACCAAAGATTGTATTGTTTCTGGAGGAAAAAAACAACATAATTTGCAAACTCAGTGGAACCAAAGCCCACAAATTGTTTACAGTGGTTTTTGCAAGCTAATCGGTTAATAAGGCATGACATTGGTAAGTCAATTAGGATTTTCTGGTGAGTACAGATTCCTGGAGATAAATGAACTATAATATATAAGTAGAGCCAAGTAGCATATGACTTTAATTATTGCATATACTCTCCATATATCTGCTGCTCACCTGCATGTCTCGCTCCAGCTGCAGCAGATGGTACCTGTGCCATGTGAGGAACCCGGGGCCTTCGTGTGAGAAGTCTACCCCACCAAAGCTTGCCTGACCAGCGCCCAGAAACGTCTTGCTGACAGAGTAGTAATGAGACCAGACAAAGTAGTTGTAGACTGTGACATTTTCAAATTGCGATGTGTTCCCATCGGGGCCAAAGATGTCAGAGTAGTGGCGTGTCGCTATCACCAGGTCGGGGTGCACCGTGCGCTTGGCCTGATCTAGTGCCGCTATAAAGGCACGCTTCTCATCTGCGCTGAGCTGCATCACGTTTCTCCTCACTGTAGGAAATTAAAAAAAAGCTTTTTAATGAAAGGTTGGTGTCATTTGTTAAACATACAACAGACTAAGATCATTTTAAAATAAATGTCTTGTTTGCTTAAGTTCTTCAAGGCATTTGAACAGCTCTTCGCTTTCTGTGTAAAATTTATTTTGATTATCAAATACCAGTTTAGGCAAATGCATGATATAAAAAAAATAGAAAAAAATGAAATAGAGCAAAGAAACTGAAAAAGTAAAATCTTTGTTAGCGCATTTATTAAACTGCATTTTCTCATCAATGCTAATCATCATCCAGCTTCTCAAAAATTCATCGACAGCTGACAACAATGTTAAGAAAAACCACAACACATTGATTTGTAAGGTTAATTTGCAATTACTTGATTGTCAGTCCAATCACAGCTTCCCCACTATTGGGGGTCATTACTGTTTTCTTCCAGTGCTGAATGGAGTTTCATAGGGCTCCATATTACGAACTGTTCTTTTCATTTTTTTTTTTTGTAAATTAAGTTTGTGATACTATATTAAATTTCATGTTGTATTCTTATGTTCCTCTAAAATAGTAGTTTAATTAGAAAAACAAGCAAAAAAACAAAAAGCACTAACAGATGTACTTAAATAATCATTGTTTGTTGTGTTAAATATGTGGAATATGTGGAAGCTTGTTTTACAGAGAATTCCTTTTCTCTTGATTTAGAGAAAAATGCTAAACAAGTAGAAAAACTTTCAGTGATTTGTTGCTTTATATTTCACAAATTAAAGAAACAACACAATTGATTGAGTTCCTGTTTAGGTGTGTTGTGAAATAACATAATCCTTTGATCTGGCTTATCAAGTAGACTGCAGAATTTGACTGGTCAACCTTGCAATGTGGTTTAATAGCAGAATGGTCATCTTATTTAAATAACAATAAAGATAGACTTTCATAGGTAAATTGGATTAACAATATGCTGCAACACATTTACCTATTTACATAAATGCAGATATAATAAGTTGTTTTGGTGTTTTTGTATCAAAAGCCGTTCAGTGGTGTTTTCAGGATAAGGCTCTCTGCCCAGGGTGAAATTGGGTCATAGGGGAACGTCTGACTTTGTAACATCACTTAGACACATGTCCAGTCAGTTGGTAGTGGGTTCCCCTTTGATGAATAAATGAGCTCTGTAATAAAATATTGTTTTATTGCATATGTCTTATACTCCTGAAGTATGTGTCTTTAGTAAGTTTTCAGATTCAGTGCTAAACTAAAGGGGTATTGCACTTTATAAAGGGTTGTGAACTGAATATATTTTTTTCAAAAAACAAAATTTTATCAATCCCTCCTTCAGTCTCAAAAAAAAACTGAATAAAGGAGCATTTATTTGTTTTTTTTTCTTCTTGGCATTAAACCACCTTATCAAAAACACTACAAATTATCAAGTATTTGTTGGGGTTTCTGACCTAATAGATCTACTTTCTACTTTCTATAAAATCTATTTTTTGCTAATTCTCAAGAGTCTTTAATGTTGAAACCATTTGTTGAACAAATGATTTTCTATCTGTGCTTAAAATGGTTAGAATTAGATAAACTGTTTTACTATTGCAGAATAGTTTTGTTGTTTAAACATACGGAATAGCAGAGTTCACACTAGAGGTGCAGAGGAACTAATGGTTAGAGCTGCAAAGGAGACTCTCTAAGGGCAACATGTTTTGCAAAAACTGCCACTATGTGCATTTAACAGATAAAGAACCCACATTTCATTTTTTTTTTTTAACCAGTGAGTGTTTTAGAATTCCAGCAATTTTTTTTCATTGCACAGCTTTAATTTAGATTATATATAAGCCTAATAGTGTAATTATCTTACTTACTAATTTAGTTCGATTTATTTATATACTATAGTGTGGCACGTTTTGCCCTGGGTGGATTTCCTTTTACATATTTCCTAAAATCAATTGCAGACATTTTAAACAGGTAAAACATTATTTCCTGTACTTGGGTAAAGTAGCTCCTTTACTAGTTAGAGTAAAAATCTCACCAACAGCAACTCTTTGATCACAGTTGGCCCCGGTCCATCCATGTTTGCAGCGGCCGCAGTTATACCCGCTGAAGTTCCCGTTGCATTGGCAGGTGCGGTTGAAGAAACGCACAGGCCAACTTTCCCGATCGTCCCTGCCGTCGTGTGGGTACTGAGGCCCGTGAGGCCGCGCGTCCGCCGAGACGGACACGCACTGACCGCGCCCCGCGCTGAGTCCGCATGGGTCCCCGGGGAATCCGGGGGGAGCTGGGCAACACTGCCTGCTCCTGAGCCCTTCTGGTGTCACGCACTGTCTGGGGAACTGGGCCCTTACCACGACTGCGCACACTAGTACAGGCACACAGTACGACAACATTCTCCAAGTCATGTTTCCAGATTTTTACGCGCGGCTGCTCCTGGGCTTTAAGTCAGTATTTTACCTTAATAACACTTGCAAATTACACAGCTAACTTTTCACTCAGCAAATTAAAGTTCCTTACTTTAGCCCACCTGAGCCTCAGACAATATGAGTCAGTGTATAAGACTTTCCCTCTTCTTATGCCCATGCAGGATTTACTCCTTTCTTTCCCCTCAAAGCACTGGAGCGTTGACCTTAAATACCGGATTAGCGCATGACTACCAGGATTTTCAGACTCCCGCGTGATTCCCCTCACAAAACATCATATTTCCTACGGGAGAAAAAGAAAGATAGTGTGATCCGGTCATGCAGAGTATTGTTCTTCAAAAAGTCATCTGGTGGATGGGAAGAGAAAAAAAGAAAAAAAATCCAAGCATGAAAGTGAACGCAGCTACTACAACTGCCAACAGGTGTAAATGTTAGAGGGACCCCAAACAGCAAAACGAATCAAAACTAGCAGGGTGACACTGAAATAACCTAAGATTTCATTTTTGGAAAAGATCATGTTTGAGATCATTTGACTTCTAAAGCCCCTCTTATTACCCCCCTTTCGTTAAATCATGTGAGACATTAAAGCTCAAATGGTATTTACAAAGAATCAGAAGTCACTTTCCAATACAAAACTCTTTTTATTCTTTGAGTGATTTTTGATTCAGCCTTTCCGATACTGTAGAAAAGCGTTACATTTAGACTTTTAACCCTTGTTTGGTTTTGTGCTTGATATTTTCTCTCTTCATCAGCTCTGCACACCAAAAACTTAAATACTTACCCTATATTTCCAACAGCCCAGCTCAAACTCAGGCAGACTGGATGAAGAGAATCTTCGACCACTGATTTTAAGGAGTTAAGTATTGCAACATATGCCCACTTAGATTTAGGTTTGGACTTAAGGCCATTGTGATGCATCAGTATGATATGTGATATATTTTTATTTTAGCTCTGGATGTATGTTTAGGATCTCAATTCTCTGTCCCACTTTAAAGTCTTTGCAGACTCTGCCAGATATTAGCAGAATACAATAAATTGTACTTGATTTTACTGAGAAGTAACAAGCTAAAATTGACTTGAATAAGGTCTATCAGTTCAAATTTGTAAAAAAAAAAAAAAAACAGCAAACAAAAAAAAACAGTTTTTCTTTCACTTCACCATTTTCTGCTAAGTTTTGCTGATTATCTCATAAAATTATAAATACTTTAAGACACTGGATATCTGGCATGCCAGGCAGCTTTAAAGCAAATCATAAAGGCAAACAGGTGGCTATTAATGTTATTATTAAATATATTCCTTCTGTTCTTCTGTGTGCACACCCCCCCCCCCAACGGCCTCTTCATCATGTGCACTTTTTTTTTCTCCCTGATTTACGTCAGTATTCAGAAAGTCATAATGATAACCTTTGATTACATTAAAAAAATTTATGTAAGCCAGAAAATAAATCTTTATTTTGTCATGCTGGTTTTGTTACTGCTGTTGAACCTAAAATTATACCTTCAAAGACTGAAGAATAGTATTTCTTTGTTCACACTATTTGGACTGCAGTTTTGAAACTGCAGGCTTGTTACATTCTTTTATTTGGGACATTCTCTCCTTCTCTCTCCTTCTCTCTCTCTCTCTCTCTCTCTCTCT
>JAUZNJ010048508.1:7369-27369 GCA_034780135.1 Jordanella pulchra
AACAAAAGCAAGTGTGAGTCAGAGAAGAAAATCCCATCTTTTAGATCGGACATGGCAGTATCATGCTCCGGGAGGGGAGTGACAGCTTACAAAAAAAAAGATGGTATAACAAGAAAAACAAAAATCATGTTGGAATATCAAGGCAAAGTCGGTCAACGTTTGGGCAAAAAACTAGCCCTAAAAATGAGCAACGATCCTAAGACTGCTGCCAGTTCGTTCAGGAAGAATGATTTCAACAAACTAATAACCATTGCTGCGGGATGAAATACTCTTTAATCATGTTTTTTTTTTTTAACCTTGTTATTCACCTTCTTGGTCGGCTCTTTAAAATTCCTTAATTGCATGTAATCTTGTATCTGTCTATTTGATGATTTCATTTTAAGCATGTTTGAACATTCAACCCACATCCAGGTGGAGTAGCCTTTTTACCAAACCATTCTTAAATATTTTTGTGAATAACAATTTCCCCTTTTACGTGAGTAAAAACCATGTTGAAGTAGAACCACTCTAAATACATTTTGGTGGCCGCACCTCTGGTCATCACTGTATCTGACAACAAAATGTGTTTACATTTTGCTGTATCTGCTTAAATACACTCAGCCTCTCTCCCTCTGCAATGATTTTTATAGCAGACATGATGTGACTTGGACTCCAGTCGACAAGTAATTTTACTAACAGACTTTGCTAAAAACACTGGGGGGGGGGGGGAATGAGGACGGCAGATAGAGATTTCAGAAGAAAAAAAACAACAACATAAAAACAACAGGCTGCCTACTGATTTGATTTGTTAAACAAAACCAAAAGAGTAATTATTTTTATTCTTTGTATGTGAATTTGTTTAAAACAGGCTCTGCTCCTGTCTGCTTATATTTATATAACAAAATTCAATTTATTGCATATATTTTTTTAAACACATTAAAATGTTTCTAATTAATTAATTGAAATTAAAGCATTAAAGTAACGGCAGAAGTTAAAGACCAGATGTCCAAAGTATTTCGTCCAAGTCAAACAGTTTTAATTTATGTAAACCTCTAAAGTAATTACTTCAAAGTTTATCTCCTTCTGGCATTTAGCAAACCAAAGGAATAACTGGTAATCCTGTCTGAACTGTAACAGGATGTTTTTTATGCTGTCCATCGATATCAGGTTATAACTGTGGAGTCACAGTGGGGTTAGTGAGAATGGAAAGAGACAGGTCACCATCTACAATGGATTGTTTATACAAGAGATGATGACAGTAGATATGATTAAAGAATCCCAAACCAATCCATCAGACACTGAAGGTCTTCAGTCACCTGACTAAAGAATTTGTAGGAAAGAGGAAGTAAACATCCCAGCAAAGAAAGAGAATCGGTCTTCTTATTTCCAGTAATTATACATTTTACAGATATAGCATTGATAATCAAACAGACATTTACACACACTGACAAAGACCCCCCCCTCCTCCGTTTTATAATTCATCAGACAACAGATGAAACAGAAGAAAAGCTTTAGTCTTTGTTCAAGTGTGGCGTTAAAAGCAAGTCAAAAACGGATTTTTTTTCTCTTTCCAGTTCTTTAACTGTGGTGTTAATCATTTTCCAATTAAGAACAGAAATGGAGCCAGATTCCTAGCTTATGTGAACGGTGTTAAGCTTCATCTAATTATATTGTGGGGAAGCAGGGACACAAACAAGCAAATATGCTTCAGAAACATGTAAATATTTCTCTAGACTTCAATCGTTTAACTGTTTTGTTTTTTTTTTCCCCAAAATGGGTGCTAATTTCAGACGATCAGGTCACTGTACAAACAACAGATTTGTTTTTGCCGTTTTATTGCCAGTCAGAAAGATTTTAAATTGATTGAATTTGTTTTTTTTTCCTTTTCTTTTTTTTCTTGGTATACACACAATGTCTAATAAGGGACTTTGTATGTTGGATTTCTATTGAAGAAACCAAGAAAAAACATTAAAGCATGGCACATCATAAAAAGGGCAGCAGCAGTTTCAGAAGACTATTAACTCTCTTCTTAAGAGCAAAGGGCAAAACGTTCAATGATTAAATTCATATATTGGAAAACAGGCTTAAATAAGAGAAAACTAAACTTTCACTAAGTTTTTCTAAAGATTTTTGACATTGTTCAGGGGTCTCACACAATTCAGAGACCAAAAGGTAATTCTCTTGCACTTCTAAAGCACTTTTACCAAGTCCTAGGACTCGGCCATTAAGCTACACTGTAGCAACAGCTGTGGCCGCCATACAACTGGTCTCATAGGGCCAGATGACCATTGACAACAGTCAAGGTTGGTGAATGAAGAGGGTGAATCATGATAAGACACATAGAAAGGGGTGTGGACTCCTTATAGCCAACAACAGATGGACTCCATCCTTCTTATCGCACCTGGACTACTTCCACAGAAGACCAGAGAATCCGTCCATAAGACCACAACAAACTCAGATTTATGAAAAAGTGAACAGAAAAAAGAAAGATTTCTTCCTTGGAAATAAAGCTGACAAAATATGTTTTGGGTTTCTCAAAAGGCAAATGTAAGGAGGAGAAACCTTTAATCAGATGAGACTAAGATGTAACTTTTGAGCATCCTGCTAAAGCAACACTTCCAGTGATTGAGACCTCAGCTGAGAGTCGGTGGTTTGATTTGAAGATTGCAAAAACCAGAGAATATGAAGGAGCTGGGGCAGTTCTGTCTTACATAAGTAAGATTTGGAGAGATCATAGAGGCTTATCCGCAGTGACCTGCAGCTGTGACTCCCACAAAAGACAACAAAGTAATGACTATTGTAGGCGTGGGGTGGGGTATGGTATGGCCTACACAACCGTGGAGTGGTTGTGTTATATCCTCATATTTTGATGGAAAGTTGATTGGAAATAAAAGGGAGAAATCAATGTTCCAGTTCGTGGGCTAAAATATTGATGAATGTAAAATTAGCTTTAAGTTTGGAAATGAAGATCCCAGTCAGTGTGGTGCAGTTTGATCTAGGGCTGAAACAAAACATATTAATTGTGAATAATTTATTATTGAAATACTTGTCACCTACTTTAGTATTTATATTATTTATATGAATCATTTACTGGAGTACAGAGACTCTAGAACGCACCATTAGCTGAAAGAGTTCACTCAAAGCAGTGATTATACCAAAGTTGTAAAAACTATTTCAAAATGTTGCATTCAAGATGCAAACCTTTTTTGTCCATTGATCAGTATAAGCCACTCCTCACATGGCAGCTTTAGCAGCACTTGGTTAAAATACTTTATAAAAATCTTTTTTTGGGAACTTTTAGCGATCGGATTATGAATTCAATAAATAATCAGCAGATTAATAGACTAGAAAAAAAATTAATCATTAGTTTCAGGCCTAGTTTATTCAGTGTTTTTAGGTTGTAAGTACGCGCCCTCATTTGTCCCATTTTTGTTTTCCAAGCAGCATTTTTCAGCAGACGCCTAAACCATGGACTGCATGCCATATTCTACTTTATTTTCTAACGATCGTTAATCTATGACGAGAAACATAACATAAAAAGCATTTGAAATATACAACAATGCGTAACTTTGCTAAAAACTGAGTTTTAGGTTTTAAACTGAATTAATAACATAAGTTAAATTTTGATACTCTAATAATGAAGGTGTGTCTGGAATTAAGCACACATTTCCTGGACATTACGTTTTTCCAATAGGATCTTTATCAGGAATTTCAGCCATCTTGTATTTCTAATTAGACTTAGCTGCCCCTGATCTGACATTACTGAGTGATCCCCGATGATCTATAACCACAAGCTTTTTCCTCAGAGTAAAGGGTTAGATGCCTTTCAAAGCTTTTTTTTTTGGCTCCATTCCTCCAATTGTGCCAAATAACCCCTATCCCTCGTCCCCACAGTGATGTTCTGGCCTGGTTGGCGTGCAGCCACGGGAAGTGTGCGTTTGAGGTTTGATTTTTAATGGAATCAACACCAGCTAGGGCTATGAAAGCTCCCACTATGATGGTGCTTCAGCATACCACAGAGACTGCCTGCATCACATGTTGTAGTTTTTGCTCCATAGGACCAAACTGTCGTCAAAACTGCCATTAGGTGTGCTCTAAACGTGTTTGCTTATGCTTGGCATCCTGAGGGGCTTACCGACAGAGCTGTGCTCATTCTTGTTGGGAAATCCCCACCTTCTTACGAATGGAAGTTTATAATCTGAGCCACACAGCTAACAAGAGGAAATGGTAGTAACAGCACCAGTATGGCCCCCCCTCTAAAAGACGAATACTGTATCAGCACAGTGCACATGGCCACACAAGCAAACGCATTAAAAATGGGCAGTTCTCCTGGTCTCACTTCCTCACAGACACACAAACATGTTCAAATAAACCACACACCAGCACATGTGAACACATGTGCACCCTGCAGGGGATTAAGTGGGGAAAAAAAAAAACAATTAAAAAACAGCTCTAGGCTTCCGTAATAAAAAAAAAGTGAGGGGAAAATAGATTAGACACCTAGGAAGCCTGCTCTGAAATATGAACAGATATCCTCATGTCGCATATACACTAGACTTAAACCTCCATTTTCTATCATGTAATTGATCTCACAAGCTCCATTTTGTTTGATATTTTCCTGCTACCCTGCTGCTTTGTAATGTAAGCATATCTAGAATATGCCTGCTCTCAGGAAACGCTGGATGCACCGCTTTCAGTGAGCTGGAAAAACTAAATTTATACTGGAGGGGGGAAGAAAATGTGATGAGGGTGGGGGAGGAAGAAACAAAAAGGGGATGAGCGGCACGGTGCTTTTATCAGGTAAACATGAGTAGATTTTGTAGCAGAAAGGCTGCATAGAAAATCGTTCATTTCAGTCTGCAGAGAGCTGCGATCGGTCCAGCTGTATCCATGGTTGGTTAAGATGTTTAATGGTAACCATGAACCGTACTGCACACAAAAACATAGACCACATGTACAATCTAATGAGGCTTTAGATACACTTTGGTCTTTTAAAAGAAAACTAAATGATATACAGTCAGAAAGGCGTTCCCAATCTAACGTTTAATGCTCAACTGTAGATTCCTGTTTCATATCCATAAAGCTAAGATAATACAATCCAGGCAACATCATCGGACAGTAAAGAAAACAAAATTTAGTAAGAACTAGCTAAACTGTTCTCATGTAATCAAGTCAAACGTTAGCATCAACATTAGATACAGTTTAGCTCAGATTTCAAACTAGTGTCAAAGTTCACAACAAGTCAGATTTAGAAAGAACCCAACACATGAGGTTACCTAAAGAAATATCCTTTTGAACACGACACAAATGATCCCTTCGAACATGGATGGAAAAAAACAACAGGTTCTACTTAAAAAGGAAATGCATTTCGTTTAACATCCAAAGATACGTCGTGGACCTGATCAGACAGTGAGAGAGAACAAGACTTTTAGTGCACATGTAACCGTTGCATATATGTGCATCACAATCAGATGCCCCCCCCTGCCAAAAAAACAAACAAACAAAACATCACTCCACACCTAACAGAAATACTCAATGAGCACACATGGCAAGAATGCTTGAAGAAAATGAAGAAAATTTGGGCCAATACCCAAAATAGTATTCATGTCAAGGCTGATGATCAAGATATATTTTGTGACCCTTTTGGCATTAAGAAAAAACAAGCAATACCTTCTAATTCTGCACTGCATCACAATATTCAAAAAAACATGCGATCAACCCCCGTCTTAAAACAAATTGCTGCTGCTGTAAAAAAAAGGAAAATAAATTGAGACACATCAGCCAGTTTCACTGATCTGAGCAATTCTGAAAAGTTTAAAATTGACCAACTGTGGTCGATGCTGATGTTAATACTGATGTATCGTGCCTCCCGACAAAACAGAAGCTGCCACTGCTACTCATCACAACCTATTCACAGATGTGGCAGACGCTACAAAATGATTGCTAATCCTGTTCTTATAACCTCGTATTTTATAGGTCTAAGAAGAAAAACTAAGATTCAGCCAGAACTCAGTATTACCAGGAAAAACCTTCTTAAAAACTAGAGATATGAAGCATCTCTATATAAAACTATATGTGTTTCTGTTTATCTAGACTACAACCGTCTTGAGAAAAGCCTTCAGCTGAGATACCTATAATAATAGCATGAAAGAAAAGCCTTGATCATCAGTGTGGGGGTGTTCTGATTTTGTCCAAAAGTGTTTTGATTCTGCTTTGGTTTGTTATACTTTGTAACATCACCTTGAAATCAATGTAATAATTAGGAGTCACAATTAAACAAGCATTTTTTTGTTAGAACTCAATCCGTTGCATCTAATCCCAGTTATTGTATAGAAAACCTTCAAATCAGTGAGTTTTAATGATCCATTTATTTAACAGTATGTAAATAAAAAAGACAAATATCTGTCATTTTAATATAGCTGTACAAAGTTTGCTGGAACATTCACATAATCACTCCTTTTATTTACTTTTATTATCAGTCAGGGAGATTTTCAAACGTGATACAACCTTTTCTTCTATTCCTGAAGCCTTGGTAAAGCAAACACGCTAAACAATCAGATGACACTTGTGAGAGAAATGAAAAAGAATCAAATCTTGTATGGTGGTCTCTGAGAAAAAGACAAACAAAACTAAACAAAAAGAAGAAAAAAAAAAAAAAACAGTTGAGCACACAGACAATTAGGTTAATAGTCTTTTCTAAAGCTCCATTCCCTGCTTAAGAAGCTGTCAGATGATGCAATGGAAGCCTGAGCACACAGTGAACACCATGCAACCACATTCAACCTCAGGTTTTCCATGGCCTGTCTAGCACGTTCCTTCATCAGACAGAAGCTAAAGCAGAGACTCTAGAAGTAGGTTAGTACCTCTGCTCCTGGGAAAGATATTTCATGGGGAGATCTTAATGGTGTATGCTTATGAACCAGATCATTCACTGCAGTTAATTGCTCACCAGACACACATTTTCTGCATGTATGAAATTCAAAAATAAAAAACAAGAATTATCTATCTCAAAAGGTAATGATTAACAACAATAAATGCCTTTTGTAGCAGCTGTTCAAATATATAAAAAAAGAAATTGTAAGGAGCAAAGTTCAACCTTGCCTCACTAACTCTGCTGACATATCTCACATATGTCCAAGTGAGAAAAGGACCCGAGTTCATGATTCAGCCTCACTAACAAAGAGGTAAAGTCCAAGAGGGATTATGAAACGTTGTACCATTCCCCATGGCTGTGGGGCAATTATATTTTATGCATTGCGTGTACCGAACACAGACCTTAGAGTCTATAATTCAAATGTAAATGCCACCTTTAAAAATTTATTGCAGCAGATGCTTTGCTAACACGGTTGCAACAAAAGCTACACGCAAGCCGTGTTGGATTACGGCTGGAATGTTCCGTCGGACTAGAAAATTTCCTTCTGTTGGTCTAAACTGTGCAGGTAGTCACACCCCGCCTTGAACCGATTTACTGTAATCTGATTCGTTGAGCTGAAACAGAACCCTTCCACTATTTTCTCATGAGTTATTCCCAAAACAATGGGTTGAAATTTGACACCTTAAAGAATATTATGCCGCATTCGCACCAATGTGCTGGTGTCTAAATTCAGGTTTCCATGTTGCAACTGCAGCACCACAAACATGTGACTGTTTGTTTTTATATTACACGGAAAAAAACCTGCAGCCAGGCTGAATAAAACTGAACATACTGGATTTCTTGCTGCAAATCGAGAAAGGCTGCTTTTCTCGTACTAAAAAGTGAGATAAATCAATCAATTGCATTCTTTGTTAGTTACCATAGTATTAACTGGTATCCTCGTTTAAGTTTAACCTATACTTAAGGCCTCATCAACACCTCACCTTTAAAAGAAACCATAATTGTCTGATTTTTTTCCGATTACCTGAGAAGCGAAAGCTTTGCAGGAATGCAATATTTCAAGGCTATGAATCTTAACAACTTAGGAGAGACTGTAACGCACTCCCACAAGCCACTAGTAATAGATAGTTTAACTTCACTGCCATGTTTGAGCTTCACACCTCCACAATATAAAAACAGACGGACGCAAAAGGAGGGAGCGTGGAAAGAAACAAATAAAAAAGCATGTGCCAAAGAAATGTCACAAATGCCTTTCTTTGTCTGATACTCGGCTAATGACGTCAGCAGACGGTCCATAAATATCCCAACAAGAACCAGAATGAAACGCTATAAAAACTAATTCATCCCCTGAACGGTTTTTTTTTCCGAAATACAGAAACTCTAAACAGGCATTGATTAGATCCCTGTTTAATGGAAATACAATGATTGTGGTGAATCCAGTACCTTGAGTTTGCAAAGCTGCTGCTTTTAGCTACACTCTGTTTATGCTTTTTTTGTGCTTTTATACCATGCATGTTGTGTGGCTGATTGCTTGTCCAGACGTCAAAGACAAACCTTTATCTCAAAAGATTATAGATTATAAAGCTATCTTAATTCAACACGCTCCTAGAGTCCAAACTTTCACTTAATCCAATGCTGAACTTTAATTACATACAGCATCTTGTCTTCACTTCAATAATAACCAACTAAAACATGTTTTAGGTGTGTAGAGATACCAACAATCTCCATTAGAAAATACTGTAGGTGTCTTCTGGAAAGAAAACTTTCCACACTGGTTCGTCAAATGTCATTTAAAGCGACTAGCTTACAAAACATGGGTGGCTTCAGCAAACAACATCAGGCTGAACACATCACAGCGTAGTTGTTCAGTTTTATTCGTTCTCTTTGAGAAATATCACAGTTATGGCAAAGCTTTATCAGCTCCAAAGGTAAAGGTCACAAAAAACAAAGCTTACAGTTAGAGCACCTAAACATACTAATCATGATTCACACCGATATAGGTTGCTGAATGTAACCACAGACCAGTTGGGTCTTTGTTTTGAAATATTAGTAAAATGTGGATCTGCAGAGCATTGGCAAAATGCAACCGTAGCTTTGGTACCAGCAGAACCTACTAAGGATTAATCATTAGTGAAAAGCTGCTTTAGGATCCTGTACGGTTATGAAAGATTCATATACAACTTAACAAAAACAACTTTTTGCTCCCTTGTTTCAACTGTAAAATGGATTACTGCATTTATTTAATATGGTTCTTTCAGAAAAACAAGGTAAAATCTTGTGATGAAGCCCAATTGAACACATCTGGAGGTGTTTATTTACACTTTGTCTTGTGAATGTTGTAGTTCTTTTAAATAGGGTGGTATTTGCACATCTGGGGATTTTGTCCAATAAACTGGGAGATGTTACAGCATGTCCAGTAATGCAGCTTTAAAACCCTCATTTAATTTGAGTCTAAACACTTAATCGGGACAATCTACTTTCAAATTATAAAGATAAGTAGAAAGCTTTTTTTTGCTCTTAAAGAGAAACTGGAATCTTGTAAAATCAGCAACACATGAATCAGTGATCAGAGATCAGACACAGCATCGCTTCCACATCCAATGAGTAAAATCTATCATGTTCAACACCTCTCCTCCTCTTAACCACCTGAATCTAACCAGTAATCAATCCAGCATCCGCACAGATTGCTGACTGTCTGTTTACCACATCACATTGAAAAAAAAACAAAAAAACATCGGCTATGTGCACGTTTAAAATGACCAAACCCATCCCCCACGATCAAACTAGGTTTAAATTTACTGCATTTAAACATTAGCCTGCTCCTTTGTCTCCATGCCTCTGCATTCACATCTGCACCAACTGATATTTTAATAGCTTATGTGGGGTGTGGCTTATAGCTGCACACTTGCATATAGCAGTTAAGCATTGGGGGATGGTAGACAGATTATAATATCAGGACTTTTTGCCTAAACGTCTGAAGCAGCGGTATCTCTCATGTAAATGCAGCCTTTGTGTGCCATGCCCCATGTCTGTACTGATGACTACACATGGTTTATTGTTATGGCTTGTAGTAAATGTTGAACTTTGAGCTTCCATCTTGGTAGTTACAGGAAGAGATTGTACAGGGACGAAATACAAAATGACCCTGCTGCTTCCTGGCAGGTTAGTTTTTGATGGATTTAAAGTAGGTTTCTCCTTTCCATACTAAAAGTATCCTTGTCAACCCTGTCTGCTGTACTAAGCAATACATAATTCATTAATAGAGTAAATAATTGCTTTAAATGATTTATTATCATTACAAACAAAGAAGGATTTGCAGCCTTATACCAAAAGTACTGAAGCACAGCAGCAGAAGGAAGCAACCAGAGGCATGTGTCACATGCTAATTTGAGCTCATGTATTGCTGGGGAGATTCAGGCAGGCGCCGAATTAACAGAACAAAGATCAAAGCTCTACTTAATGGATTATTCTTTAATAGGTTGTGCATTTTGCTGGTTTGACACAGATTGAATGCCGTCTACTTACCCAATCTTGGTCTTTTGCTTGGGCTTTGATGAGGGGATGATGCAGGCCTTCCTGGAGGCCTTCTCTTTGGTCCGGGCTTTGCCGTTTCCTTTGTGCTCGCGCTCACGGTGAGTCTTGAACTGAGCAGAAGAGCTGGGGAAGCTCTCTGGGCTCATAACTCGTGGGATGTTCTTCTCCCCTCTCTGTCGGGCCTTGGCTATAGCCTCTGATATTATCCTATTGGCCTTCTCCTGCTTCTCGTGCAGAGTGGACTCCATCTGATGGTGCGTCCTCCGTGGAACCTTCTTCTCCGACGAGGAGCTGGATGAGGACGAAGATGACGAAGAAGACGACGAAGAGGAGGAGGAGGATGAAGGGCTGCTCTTCACTGTGGGACTGGGAACCCGCACCTGACAACTGGGACCATTGGGGTTTTTTCGAGGCTAAAGGGAGACAGGAGAGAAGCGACGGATGAAGTTAACCATTTCAATGTTATTAAAAGTATAGTTCATAAATGCAGCAAATATGATTTAAATTAGCCTTTTATTGATTATATATTTTAGACACCAATGAAGAATGACACTTAAAACGGAAACACTATTACCCAAACAAAAACCAACTATGTCACAACACAGACAATGAACCGCCTCAGATGTTCCAATCACTTCCACGGCTGCATGTGCAAAAAGCTTGATGTGGAGAAACAGGACTGTCCTGCACAGAGTGTGGACCCAAACCTTATAGAACACCTTTGGGAATGGAGAGGAGGCTGCAAATCTAGTTGTGGTTTTTGACAACACTGGCATTATCTGAAAAATCAGCTGACATGAGAAGGTGGGAGCGCATGAAGCAAAGGTCAAGAGGTCAGGACTCAAACCTGTTGCAGCCATGCTATGGACTAGAGTCTCCATACGCAAGTTGTGCAGCGCCAATTCTAATTTTCTCATCCATTATTATGTCGCCACATTTATAGAATAGTTATAGCTGCTGGAGTGGAAACTGGGGTCAATCAACCTATGGGAGCCCATAGGTTAAACATATGCAGACATTAAAGTTCATGTACATGTAAAACGAGAAAGGCCGACACCATTGACTATATAGTTTACATCGAGATTACCTCCTGTCAACACATGCAGTTTATAGTAACCATCAAACCATTCAATTAAATTGTAGTAGTTTCAGTATTCGCAGCAGATTATAAAAATACTTATTAAAATCATGTATTTCTAAAGCGAATACAAATCAACAATGAGGCTGAAATAAATGACAAAACATTCTTCCAAAGCATCACAACCTAGAAAGAGCTTTACCCAGGGCTGTCCTCTAATTGTTGGAGAGGTTCAGCCCAATTTTGCTGAACAAAAATATTAAGGTTAAGTTTAATTCGGTTGTGCTCAGATCTAGTCCCTAAGGTCGGCTGACCTGCAAGTCTTAGATATTATCCTGGTTCAACCAAACTAAGTAATAGATTCAATATCAGGACCTAACCTCTGGGGGACTGAACTGTGCAGAGTTGGCAGAAACAGGTAAACCTTCTCACCAAGTAGTCAAGAGATAAAGCAAATGTTGAGTTTTATCAAGAGAAATACAAACGATCTGAAAAAGTGACTCACTTTGGATCTCTGCCATTCTGTACCTTTACAATTTTGGCTCAATGATACCGAACTAATGGGAGGATTTTTAGCTGCTTTGAGAAGCAAATAGTTTAAAGTCTTTGTCCATAATTTGATCATGTAATATCAAAAAAGTACCCGACAGCAGGACATTTAGTATTTGCCATTTGCGTTCGATAATCTCTCATATTTGGTAAGAGTCGGGTGGCTAAAATTGAGATCAGAATTACTAATGCTAATAAAAGAGCTGGTTAAATTAATTTACCTGTAAGATTTCATTATGTTTAAAAAGGAAATGAACCCTTGTAAAATGGTTTAGGTACATCGATACGAACTGGTTTGTATATTGGCATAAAAAAGGAAAGGTAACTGCAATATAAGGGTATGAAAAGGCGTTTTTAAATGGTAAATTAATCCAAAGCAGTCACCAGCACCCAACTGTTATTTACAGTATGGGTATATGGATGGTATGTAGTTATTTCTCATTACATATATATATTGTAATAAAATGTTTTATTAGTCCCACATTATGACTTTGAATCAAGGGGACAATCCAAATCCAGAGGAATAGGAGGAACACCAGAATTTAGACTTAGCCCCACACTATTAAATCAGATAAAAATCTGTTTTTATATTTTATATAAAGATGGCATAAATTGGAGATGGACGACTACAATTTATTAAAGTCGATATAGCAGTCTAAGCAATCCCTGGTAGATTCTTGAAGCCAATGGTGCTTTTTCAGTCTTTTCTTCCTCCATTTACGTGACAAAAATTACATCATGTTAAAAAATGTTATGGCAGCCTCAATAAAAAAAAAAGAAAAAAAGCATTTATAAACAAACCAAATCAAATTTTTACGGAGAGAAAAAGCAATGCATGTGCTTGATGTGACCTCGAGGCATGGCTGCTAAATGCCCTCATGAATCAAACGCAAGCACTTATTGGCTGAGAGCAATGAAGAAAAACAAACCGTAACATTGTCCCAAAACCAAACTCTTTTAATCTGTTTGTCACTATATCTGGTTCGGTGGGAAACATGAGAAGTGACAGTAAGAGTCTCTTCTTAAGGAAGCAGAGACCCTTAGGAGACTAAGCAAGAGAAGAGCATGTTGCTGCCTCTTTCTTTGATGCTGTAGGTGGGGGGTGGACCAGTCCCACTTTGCCTCTTACTCAATTCAACTCTCACAAGCTTAATCTAACTTAAACTAGTGAAAATACAGCAAGAACAGAACAGAAAAACAGAAGCTTTCTTACTGATAATTACTCCCAGATCAGGTGGACACCAGGTAACACCAAAGGTCTGACGGAAATCCAATTCTTTTGAGTTAGGCGTCCTGCGCATTTGCCCTTTGCAGCAGGTTACATTATGTCTTGCAGACATAAATAATCCAGCCTCCGTGATGCATGATAATATGTGAATAATAGATGCCGTTACTGCAGTTATGTCCTGTTGTGGGCCTTCAGCCCAGAGGAAAAGGAACCCATAAATGAATGACCTAATCGAAAAATGTGTTTTGTATGACTACATGGCTCAGGCGCGCCTAGTTGCTTTTTTTTCCTCTCCCCCTATCCACACTGCTAGAAAAATAAAGGAATTAGCTTAAACCATACTGACAAAGTGGGGGGAGGGAAATGAATGATTAGCAATTCCTCTGGAAGAAAGTATGGGGGAAGAAAACGCATACAAGAGCTGCATTATAATTTTCATATGTGCTTCTCTGCTGAGGTTATACGGAAGAAATAGACTGGATCAAGCTGGACTGTTTTCATTCAAGTTAACAATAAAGAGAGGAAGAGTTCAAAGTAATGCATAAAAAAACAACACGAAGAAGGAAGAAGAAAAAAAAACAAAACAGGTTTCCATCAGTAAAGCTAGCGACTAGGAGAAAGAAAGGATAAAATGCAGCAAAAGTGAGAGCGCTGCAGCTGTGTAATACATCTATAAATAACTGAAATTACAGCCTGCCAGCACTGCAGTGATTTCAATCTCTCTCACAGCACGAAGTCCCGTGAAAAACGGCGGGGACCAACAGAGACCATGAAAAGGTAAAGTAAGCTCCATTTAGGTCGGACACCTTCCCCTCAATGCCCACTCCTCATTTCCACATGGAACAGTCTCTCTGCTGACTGACAGGCTCAACTCGTGGAGGGCAAACACACACACACACACACACAACACGTACATAACACGCGCGTTCCACGGGAACTACAGAGCAGGACAGCTGTAGGCGCAGATCAACAGGAGAATGACAAAGTGATGTGGGACATAAAAGCCTGAAGAGGGGCTGGGGAAATCAGTTAAATCCACTGGGTCTTCATTATGTCACACACAGCAGAAAGAATGAGTGGAAAGAGGAACAGAAAAAAAATAAAGTAAAAAAAAATCAGCAATGAGTTCAAGATGGCGGCAGTGCAGCACGAGCCAGTAGCAGAGGAGGTTGTTCAGTTCCTGCCGGGCCCCTCCTCCTCCTCCTCCTCCCCCTCTCGTCCCTCCTCCCTCTGAGAGCAGCTCACTTACCCTTCCTCTTGGCCTCTTCACTGTAGACATGGTGAGTTTTTTTTCCTTCCTCTTTGCTCCCCCTCTCCAGCCGGCTAACAAAAGCCTTGCCCTTTCACCGTGTTCCTGCTCTCTCTGTTGCTCATTCACTCCTTCTCTTCCAAATACTCCTCTCCTCTTCCCCCCCCCAACAGTCCGGTTTCTGTCACTCTTCCTTGAGCTGTGTGGTGTGTCCCCCCCTCCTCCCCTGCTTGTTCCTTGCTTTCCTCCCCTCCTCCTCCTCCTCCTTTCCCGGTCAGCTCGTCTCCTCGGGCGAGAGTGAGAGCTATGCTGGAACCGTTCCGTCGCCTCCTCCCCCAGCGGGCAGGGCTCAAGAGGAGAGCATGGGGAGCTCTCTCTCTCTTTCTCTCTTCCTCCCTCTTTCGTCTCTTCACAGGGTGATGAGGGAGCAGCGCTGTTGGCGGTAGAGGAGGTGCGTGGCAGTCCAGGAAGCTCTCATTCTGCTGCTGCGTGCCGTTTCACCGTCGTCCGGCTTCAGCCTTTACTCTCTCTCTCCCTCCTGTTAGTGTGTCAGAGTTGCCTTACCCAGCCGCCTCTCTCCACCTCCCCCCCCCCCACATTGAGTCCTCTTTCCTCTCGTGTGAGCGTGGTCTCTCTGGGTCCTCTTAATTCTCCCCTTTTCACCGTTTCTGCCTTGCCGTCTTCCTTATGACGTCTCCCCTCGTCTCCTTCAGCAGCCGGATGAAGGTAGGTTTCCCCCTCTTATTGCTTACAGAAAAGGCTTTGTTTGACCTTTAGCGGTTGTTTGGTTTTGTTGGTTTTCCCCTTCTCCTTTCCTCCCTATACTTATCCCCTTCCCGGTCCTTTGCTCGTTGCCCCTCTCTCCGCCTGGCTGCGATGCGCGTACGGAGCTTAAGACTCAGGCAACCGGAGCCGTGGAAAATGAAAGCACAAAGAAGCAAAATGCATCAGCATGAATATTAGAGATGTCGTTAAAACCCAGACTCGTTTTTTCCCTCGCTCACTCACTCACCCCTCTCTCTCCCTCTCTCTCTTTGTGAGGAAGTAGGCCAGCAGATGGTGCTAGCAGTTATTACATTAACTTTCTCAACTTAACCCCCAAAGCACTGGATTTCTCACACGTTTTAGATTAGCAGAAAGGGAGCTTCTTCTGTTGGCTTCTGAATAAAATACGTTGATGTATTCAAGCATCAGCCAAACATGCAAACAATCAAGCTCCCTGATGGAAGAACTGTCTGAAATCCTGTTTGGCACCTTGACAAGGTCACAGCTGGGTCAATAAGCAGCAATGATAAAGAGGAAAGTTTAGAAAGGAAGCAGGGATGAGCACTAAATGGACAATTAGGACCAAAGCTCCACCGTAGAACATAATGTAAGAGAACTAGAACATATTTGACACCACGATCAAGCAGCCATGTGAACCAGCTCACACATGCTGCTGGGATTTTGTTTTTTTTCAAACGTGCATCCAGCTTGGGACATGAAGCGCAATGTTGGATCTATGAGAAGAAATTTCACAGCTAGTTCAACAACATTTTCTTGCTTTAACAAATAGAAAATAATATCTATAAATATGTGGTTTTAAAAGTGCAGTGACACTCTTGGGCTTTACTGGAAATTTAAATATAATCATGGTGTCACATTTAAATGTTTAAATAATTTGGTATCTATAAAGTTTGACTGATCACTATGTGACAGTTCAGAGCACATTAAATGCTTAAAATGAGGAGAAATCAGAGCTGGACGATCTGGAAAAAATTTGCATCACAATACATTTCTTAAACTCTATCAATATGATATAATTTCGATATTAATGTAGAAAAAATAAAAGCCTTAGAGAGACAACCAGCAATGCCCACAACAGATATTTATGGAAACAAATATTTTGCAATGTTTATAAAAATCCTCCAACAATTAAGAAATATTAGCTTTGGAAGACAAAAACAAATAAAACTATATATTAGTTTATTTACATAATAAAATACTTTTCCGTTATCTCTATAATACTGAGCGTAGTGTCTATTCATGGTAACTGATGATAGGTGTTCTAGGAACAGGGGACTGTGGGTAGTTAGCATAAAGGGAATGAAAAGTATTAATTCCTGAATGTTTTCAGGAATTAATACACTTTAAACCTTGTCTGATATTTGCCACTAACTCAACAGACTCTGTGTGGTTCAGTCGTGACACAATGACCCGAACAAGCCTCACAGCAGGAAGATGCAGGAAGCGTCTAAAAATGCTGCCTGAATCCATGCATGTGTGCTTGCAACGTTCAGATTTAAAATGATTGTAACATATGAGTCATAACTCCCTCTTTATTAATGCAGTAATTCCAACCACAGAAAGCTGATTCAAGGAGATTATTGAAAACATGAAACAACACAGAGACAAATCAAAGAGTTTGGTCAGAAAAACTCCATAGGGCATGTGAGCTACACATAATGTTGGTTTATGTAGTCTCCACCTGTTTGCTTCCATTGTAAGTTTGCTCAGATAAATTGTGAAATATGTGGGTGGCCATATGCAGGTTCTAACGCCTCATAGGTTTTGGTTATTAATAAGGATGTTGTGGATAAGTGGTTCTGGAGGCTGCTGCAGCACCCCTGTGTGGTTTGTGTCGCTTCACCCATCTCTGCTTTGTATCTCTTATAGACATGGAGACGGCTTCCTGGAGCCAAAGATAACGGCTGCTTTCAAACGTTCAGCAGCATCGGCAGCAGTAGGCTTTGGACCAACCTGCTAAAGCCAAGCCTTGGAGTTTGGACTGTAAAGCAGACCACATGCTTACCGAGAAGCTAAGCGGGACGGCCCGTCCCTTCAGGCTAAACAAATCCACTGTCAAATAATGCCCACCAGGGTGCAGTACCTGGAAATGGGTGAAAGCATGCAGGGAAAAAAACATAACAGCCTCAAAGGCTGCCTTCTCAACATCCCTTGTCTGGATAAATTAATTAATAAATAAATAAATAGATAAGGACCCTCTAAAAAAAAAAAAAAAACACACATCTCTGTAGTCTGACGGATCACACTGAACAAGAGGTGAAAACCCTCTGCAATCTTACTTTTTAAAAAAAAAGGTAAAATTCCCTTGTTTTTTCTTATAACTTCATAAAAAATATATGCCCTCATTGGAAAGAATAATTTTAGCCAAAAAAAGCATAAAACAAACAAAAAAAAGCAATAGTCAACCACATGCTCAGACTTCAACTGTGAAATGGCACGAAGCCACAGCTCCCCGGCGACTAGACAGTTAATATGCAAACGAGCCTGGCAGCTCTCTGTGAGAGGGAGGGGCTTCCTTTTAGGACAGATGAGATGGTGGAGAGAGAGGAGGGGAGGAGGAAGGGGAGTGAAAGGCAGTACCGGGGAAAGGAAGTGGGTTATAAAAGGGGAAAAAAAAAACCTGCTCTTCCCGCCCAGGAAGGTAGAGTGGCTGCAAAGATACAGGTGTCCGTCTCTAAAGACCATTTCACCCCCATCAAATACCTCGTATTAGTGAAGCACGGTTTATTACAGGGAAGAGTCGTCTCTCTTACTAATCATTATGGAAATGAAAGCAGAGAGCAAGCAGTGAGCTGACCGGGGCCCACAAGATGGCAAGTTCATACCAGCGCTTCAGGGCAAACACGAGATGAAATCACTACTGAGGAGAGGAAGAGGATGTTTCTCAGTGTTACTGAGAGCACCGTCAATGGTTAACCGAATGGGAACGAGCAGTTAGATCCATCATGGATGACAGCCAACAGTGGACGTTTGATCTGGCAAATGGCTCCTTCAGATTACTGCTTCCACAGTGAAGGGGGAACATCATTTAGGGCAGATATCGCTGCTCACAGTGCTTGATGACCCTCCTGAGGTGCACTTTAGCCACTGAGTTAACAAAAGACCAATCCTGGCTGCTTTATACATGATTTTTATATTTTAAAGCAGGTTTTGGCTTTAGAAGAGCAGCCTTTTTAGTATAGTTTAAAGCCAGAGAAATTAAACTCTTAAAAACGTAACAGTACCTCTTTTTTTGTTTTTTGTTTTTTTTAATGCATGCTTACTTTCACACTTCAAATTAATTAATAATATATAACCTGGGGCAGAGGAGATTGTTTGAAAAAGATTAAAAGGAAACACTGACCTCTTCTCCATCCTGGTCTTAGAATAAACCTAAAGTGATATTATTAATGGTGAATAAAAGCAGGGTGCAATCACAACATAAACTATAAACTATAATTCAAAACTAGCTGGAACAGTTCAGGTAGGAAGATTACAGAAACAAAGTATTTAACCAGGAAGAAATGTTTTGGACCATTCCATCACAAACCACTACACCTTTGGTTCTGGTTTGGACTGAGCAATATGGCTGAATAATGCATCAGTGTCATGTATCAGTAATATATATAAATAATTACAGATTTCTTTTGGGGTTTTTTTAACAAGGAACCCAGAATGCCATGGGGTTCTGAATCAGTTAAGTGAAGTTGGTCTTTTCTACTGATATTGATCTATTGTGACTATATGGTTATTGTTTTACTGCCGAGCTCTTGTTCTGTTCTGTCCATTTTTACTTCCCTTTCAGAGCAGATTTCTAGGATATATTTCTACTCCAGTGTGTCAATAATAGCCTTGATTCCTTTAATGGAAACAATAGAGCTAAAAAAACGCACCTCAAAATGATCAAAACACAAATCAAATGAGCAGTCAGCCAGCTGGTATTTCGAGGTTGGTTTACACCAGTCAGTAAAATTAAGACAAACTCTGAGATTCTGACTTATCTAATAATTAGTTTCTGATCTTTAACTGAAGAAAATTAACCACACAGTCTCTAAGAAGCTTGACCAAGTGTTAGGTCATTTGACAATCAAGAAAAAGCTTGAACACCTTCAGGCTGCAAACAAATTGGTTAAATAACACCTTACAGAGACATATCGATCAGAGTATATTTGTTTATATTTTTCTTTGGCCTCATTATAGCAATAACAGTTGCTTAATAAAGCTTTTCACTTTGACCACCAACAAAGATAAAACAAAAACATTTCTGTTGAAGTGTTACTCGCTCAGAAAAGATCTGACCTCTGATGTTTAATACACAACAAAATAATTACCCGTCATCAGAAGAATAACCCATTAAAAAAACTTCATACCTATTCATTAAACAATGGAGGTGTCTAGGTGTAGAGGAAAAATAACAGCCTTGTTAATTAGTCCAGCGGCTAAAGGCCAGTTTGCAAGTCAGAGCTGAGAGTCTGGCAGCAGCTGCGGTGCTGATAAATGAAAGGAGACATGATGCACAGTGATGCTTCCTCAACCAATTAAAAACGGCACCATGCATTAATGATCTTTGGTTCAGGGTCAAGAGTAAAACTAGCTAGGCTGAGCATGCTGCCCTGAGGGAAGGCTGCTGAAAGTATAACAGCACAGTTACTGTAGTCTGGCTGCGTGTGCTACGACAGAACGCCAACGAGCTGACAGCATGAAATGTGTGCAATTCACAGCAGCCGACTGCTGCTTGAGATGG
>JAUZNJ010048519.1:0-15849 GCA_034780135.1 Jordanella pulchra
TAGGGGGGGCTGCTGTTTACTTATAGTATGTTAGTTTCAGTTAGTTTTTTAATCTGTTTCTGTGTCTTTTTAGGCCGTTCAGCTAGTATTTAAGTTTTCCTTTTGTCTCCTTCTGCACTGAAAAAAGTTTGGAGTGCGATCTTCTTAGAACAAGCTAGGTAACATTTTCCACATTCTTTGTAAATTTCACTCAATAAAATCTAAGTTGGTTTAACTTATTAAGAAGAGCTGGTTTAACAAACAAACTCGAGTAAAAGTTAACACTAAATTTCTCTTATCAAGAAAGATGTACTTTTGTGTTGCTTGTAACTTTCACACAGAGGGGGACTGAGACATACAACCATCCACACAGAGGGAGAATGTGGAGAAGCTAATAAACGTAACACTACCCGGAGAAAACACATTTATGTATGAAACTTAATGCACAAAGACCCTGGACTGAACCTAGAACCTTCTTACTACAAGAAAACAGTGCTACAAGCTGCACCCCCAGGCAACCAACAGTAAACAATATTTTTTTATTTCTGACCTAAAATGTTCAAGCAAGGAAAGAAGCACAAGACTCACATTTTAAAGAGGCATGTTACTTTCTCCTAAAGTCCAAAAAAATGACTGTAAGGTTAATTATCATCTATAAATTCTCCTTTGGTGTGAGTGGATTTGTTTACCTACTGTGTTTTGTAAAATATCCTGCATTGTAGGGATTTCCAGGTACTTATGGGGAATTGTAACTGGTGCCATTATGGTAAAGTTCTCCTCTTTGGGTTGGGGTTATATTCAATTTATACATACTGTACATAGCACCAATTCACAACACATGTCATCTCAAGTTGCTTTAGACAATTCAATCAGATCACACAGTCAGATTGGTTAAAATGTTTCTATGTAAGGAAAACCAGCTGATTGCACTGACTCATTGACTCAACAGCAATCCCCCACATCAAGCAATGTAGGACTAGGATGTGAGTTCAGTTTAGATTAGGGTGAGGTATGTGTTGGCTGTGGTAGGATTCATATAAAATGAATGTAAGTCAATGAAATGTCACCATAAGTCATGTAAACAAACACGTGAGTACATAAATGGGTGTACGAAGTAAATTAAACCACAATAATTATTTTTTTCTTAATAATTTAGTTAGTTTATCGATTTTCCATATTAGTTCATTTTGAATTGATATTAACCAACATTGATGGCATGGAGATGATTGTTTCTAACTAAATCTGAATGAATAATAAGACATATATTAATAGCATCTAGTGGGATATTTCTAAGGTTTTAGTTTATTTAAAAAAATCATAAATATTTTTTTGGAAATGGTTACTCAATAATGTATTAGTCTCAGTAAGATGTGTTAATTTCACAACCAGGAGAGGGAAGCAAAGTGTTGATTTGGTTTCCCATTCAAAAAAAGAAAAACTGTCCTGACAACACGAGCCGACAGCCAACTTTAACCTAAAAGAAACTTTTTATTTTAAGTGTTGTAACACTTTTACAATAGCAAAATGACAAGAATATACAACAGAAAAAAAGAAAAAAAAAAGGAAAAACTGATGAGTAAAGGAACTTCTGGTTTTAAATGTAGCTGTAGCATCCAGGCTTTTTTCCTCTTATTAGAAATGTAAACAAACAGAGAGCACTGTGAACGTGACCGAACTAACACAGGAGGCCGGGTGACAAGCTGCAGCAGAGTTTCAGTTTCAAGCTGTGCTTGGAGTCATATTTCTGAACTTAAATATTGCAGAAGCATGTCAGGATCACAGACGGCCTGTCAAAGGAGAAACATTAAGCATACCCTATTCAGATTTACTGTCAAGCCTGATTGTTAAAGAATCTCAATACTTCAGCTAAATGAAAATAAAAAAATAAATGAAAATTACATCAAAGACATGATGTAGTGAACTGTAAAAAACAAGAAAAGTTATAAATCTTAAAAGTGCATTTTGTATTTATGTTTACTCAACACTATGAAGCTTTAGGCAATTTAGGGGCTTTTTTATTGAATATACTGATTATTAGTTAGTTAGAGCCACATGCTAACAATTAATTAGGACAATTTCTGAAAGATACAAAAAATACCTTTTAGGGTCATAGAATTTATTTAAATTGTCGAATAAGTAAAAAATATTCACAGCACAAGATTTTTAAATGCTTTTACACAGAAAAAATGTTTTCAGTAAGACATTTAAAATTCAGTTAAGACTTACACAAGTTACCTTTTTACATCAGGACAGGCTAGACAGGAGAACAGGTAATTTTAAACAAAAACAAAGAGAATAACTCAGTACAATTCGAGACTTAGATTTAGCCTGATGGAAAAGTAGGTCATGAGATTAACTTCCAGTCATTCATAGAGGTAATGCAATATCTGCTTGTCAAAGTTTAAGGAAACTTCAGACTTTGTGAAAGTTTCGAAAACCATGGATCACTTTTGATGGTTGATAATAAAGTTTGTCCTTCAAACGTCAAAAATAAAAGGAAGGAAAATATTTCTAAAGGAAAAAAAAATCCAAACATCTCTGAGTCACCAATATAGAGTGACAGTGTTAGGATACATTTTTTTAGAAAATAGTAATTTAGGGAAAAAATGATAATTGAAAATTTTGGTTATGACTTTGACTTACATTTACCTTTAAAATAAGAGACATCTAACATGGGCATCCCAACCTAAAAATGTTTAACATTTCTGAGAAAGTGTAGTATTTGCTCCTCTTGCTCAGTAATACAGCTCTGCAATGTAATTGTTTAGAGTGTAATAACTCCAGATTTACTATTAGTTTTACAGCAATGTGTTTTTACCAATCCCACACCAAAAAAAAAAAAAAAAAAAAAAATCACCCAAAGCCAAAGCCTTTGTTTGAATGTTCTCAGTTTTTGTTCTGGGAACAAGGAAAATAAATCTTCAGTTCTAACACAATGCTGCATACTGTATAGTGAGGAACTTTTTTGTGTAACGAGCACTAAAAGTTCAGTCTATTGACAGTTGAAAACCTGAGAAAAGTTGAAAATCACTTGAATAAAGTTTCTTCGGTAGATGCGTGGCCAAACTTGGAACACCTGAGGCTTATGAACCTGGATTAAACTGTTAATTTGCACTTCCAATGGTTTTATGTAACAAAGTTAGCTGCACACACTACTGTATGCATTGAATACAGTATACATTACATACATTAAATACATTACTATTAATATTCTAGCGTCACTGGCTGTAACATTTAGGATCTCCCATTTCTTTTTGTTACAAAATATAAATAAACCATTTCAGTAAATGGACTGAGCATATAAAATACCAAGATTAACTATAAGAGCATTTAAACTATAAATAATAATCATATCTTCAGGTAGAAAAATATATAAACTCCTTAAGGACAAAGCTTGATTAAATTCACAGCCAACAGGTTTTCCAGTGACCCAGAGGCACCTTTTTTGGGACCTTTTCCCAGTGAAGCTTCTAACTTCCAGGATAAAATAGGGTCAAAATTATAGGTTTTGCCTTGTTTGCTTTTAGACTTGACATAATTACGTTATGGGGCTCTTGTGACCCTTGTTCACTTGAGTTCCAAAAGCATTGCTGGTAAAAACAGGCCTAAACCGAAATAAGTCGGTGCAAATGTTTAAAATAAGATGAAAGGATCCAACTTTAGTTTGGGTATTTATGTAGTAATAGAAATGTTATTAAATATGGATCTGAAGAAAACATAAATAACAGAGAAATGTTACCTTGTTTTTATCCATATATGAATACATTTTTAATGTTTTCTGGAAAATGTTATAAAAATAAGTCAACAGCGATCAGCAGCTGAATTGGATTTTTGAAATTAACCACCGCTTATGATAGGGCACTATCTCATCACAACAGCTTTTTATAAAGTTATTAACTATTGGGTGAAGTTAAATGGAAGATTCATGGCCCAGACTGGCATTACTCTAAAAATAGACAACTCTAGAAATATCTGTGGTCTTAAGGTAAAGATAATTTTGCTACATAGTGTGATTGTTATTTTGAATCATCTCAAAACCTCTTTTAGGGATTATTATCAGAAGACACTTAAATTGACTTAAACATGCTTTTCATGACCAGGACAATATATTTTAAGTAGCTGACAGGTAATAAAGGGTTGGGCACTTTGTATGTTTAAAGTGGGAAATCTGTAAACACTTGGAGAAATAATAGGGCTTTATTTGCAGGTAACGATACAACAAAAAGGAAACACATATGTAAGCAGTTTATCATACAGGTGGCTCTCTCAGTTCTCTTTTGATTGGGACAGAATGTTATAACACTGCACTGGTAATTTCAACAGGAACAACAATTACATTCTGCACATGAGGCTCCTGACCCCCCCGGACCTCTTTGCAGTCTGTGTTAAAGAGTTCTTGGCTTGCTACACTTTGTAAAGCCTCTTCCTCCATTTCATCAGGAAGGTTTATATTACTTCCATAGAAAACACCCAACCGACGTGCCAGCAACCCCTCTTTTTCAGGTGGATCCTCACCTTTGTTGTTTCTACCAATCCTCTTCGATCTGTGCATAAAAGCCGCATGGCATACGCAGCGCTTCAGAAGATGTTTGCGGTAAGCTCGTTGTAGAGTGACAGCAGCGTGTTGCTCCTCCTTGTGCCGCACTGTAGTGGTAATTGGTGCAAAGGAGTCCTTCGTGGGGTTGCTCAGGATGAACTTGGCCTCAATGCTTTCCCGCATTGCTGCCATCTCCACCGTATCTCCTAATACCATCTGTGTAACAGCCATCAATACATCCAAGCAGTGGATCCTGTCCCCAATGACCAGGGGAAGATCCATTTTAATCAGATGATGCCGGTTGGGCTTGGCCACCCTGAGAGGCTCCTGCAAAGTATCACAAAAATCTGAAAGCTGGTTGTACTCGATGAACATTGTTCCGTCCAAGTCGAATTTCTCCCAGGTTTCGTTGAACATCTCAAAGTCTTCCTCACAAAGTGGGTCACCGCTCTCTTCTTGAGCCACGTTGAAGTTCTCCAAGATGATGGCGATGTACATGTTGACCACCACCAAGAACGAAATGATGATGTAGCTGCAGAAGAACATCATACCCATCCCCGGGTTTCCACAGTTACCCTTTACATCTGTGCCTGGATTTTCAAATTCAGGGTCACAGTCTGGAGGTTCCCTGTTCAGCATTGGAAGTAAAAGTCCATCCCAGCCAGCAGATGTTGTAATCTGAAACAGGCAGATGATGCTGCCGCCAAAAGTCTCAAAGTTAAAAATGTCATCAATTCCAGCCTCTTTCTTGACATAGGCAAAATTTGACATGCCAAATATGGAGAAGATGAACATAATCAGGAAAAGAAGAAGGCCAATGTTAAACAAGGCAGGAAGGGACATCATTAGAGCAAAGAGAAGCGTCCGGATACCCTTAGCTCCTTTAATAAGGCGCAGAATCCTGCCAATCCTGGCTAGTCTGATCACTCTGAAGAGAGTCGGGGAAACAAAGTACTTCTCAATTAAGTCTGAGAGCATTGTACCTGAAAAAAAAAGATAAAATGAATTATAACATGCTGGTTCTGGATATGTTTAGAATGAAAACAATTGTCATATCTTGCCCACCTGCTATTGACAAGATGACAACAATAAAATCAAAAACATTCCATCCATTGGTGAAGAAGTACTGCCGGAGCGCAAAAAGCTTCAACACACACTCTCCAGTGAAGACAACAATGAAGGCCACATTTAACTTAAAGAGGAAATCCTCTTTCTCGGGGCTTTGGTCATCGGTTTCCACCATCATGGTCACCATATTGAGGCAGATTAGAACCATAATGAAGATGTCAAACACCTGCTGACTGATGAAATCAAACACCATGCCCTGGACTGGGTTCTGTCAAGTCAGAGAGAGACAGAGAGGGTTATTTGGCCTCTCCAAAAACATGGCTGTTAGGTTTAAACTGTCTATGAGTGTGTGAGTGCCAAAAAGTCTGCCAATGAGGTCACAATGATCCACACAATTCTTCACCACCTTCAAATGTTTAACTCGTCTTCATGGACTCAATTATTTTGAGTTATAAAGCATATTTCTATTAAAAAGTTCCCCAAACATATTAGAGATGCATTTGATCAACAAAATGATGAGAAGTGAGTTCTGTTTACTTTCATTAAACCTAATGTTGTGTTTAACAGGTTACTAGCCACTGATCCACATCATCATCTGAGCATATCTACAGCTTCTATCAAAGTTGAATGGACAGAGAGTCAGTAGGAAGCAGGTCAGATGCTGATATCTCATATCTTTATTCTTGGGAAATTGCTCCAGACTGTACTGTCTTCCACCAAAACTCTGCCATAACATGAAAAAAAGATTACTTGCTTAAAAATATGCTCCTGTCCTGTTAAAAAGCCTGTTTCCTCGCTCAGATTTAAAGCCTTTTTCATTTATACCTGCTGGTTGTCCCTGTTAAGTTCAGTCTAAACTTTTGGACATATCTTTATGTACTTTTGTCTTCAGTCTCTTATAGAGCATTTTTGACCATGTAGGGAACTGTTATTTCCTAATATTACACAGTGACACCAGATGGCCATATTTGGGTCCGACATGAACATCAAAAATAACTAATTAACCATGGCCTACAATATTAATTCATTAATTATACGTCTATAAGTGGCTTAAACAACCCTGCTGCTTTTACTTGCCTTTGGTCGTGGAATTGGCTTCTGTGGCTTCTTGGAACCGAGTTTCTTCATGGCCTCGTAGTATTTCTTCTGTTCATCAGTCATAAAAATGTCTTCATCTCCAAAGTGCAGCCATAAGACAAAACAATAATTGATTTTCATATAAATCATAAATACTATATACTGCTGAAAACTGCTTTAATGAAAATACTTATCTTTTTCTTTTGTTGGTTGAAATTGTCAATGATGACACCAATGAAAAGATTTAGGGTGAAGAAAGAACCAAAAATGATGAAGATGACAAAATAGATGTACATGTAAAGGTTGATTTCATAAGATGGTTGCTCCTCAACCTAAAAAAAAAATTAAAAAAAAGCTCAGACCTAAAACACAAGCACTTGGAGAGTAGTTTGTGAATGCAGGTTTTCCTGCCTTCTGCTCTTTGCTTAAGATCTTAAGATAAATGTAATAGTCTTATATTTTGGGATATTCATAAAAAAAACATATTTTTTATTACATCTAATCACACAAAAACCAAGCATTATATTAATTATTATTCCCTATAAGATTTCATAAGTTTCATGAAAATCTAATAACAAAGAAACCATTTGTTAGTGTTTGAGGGAAATAATGGCTAATCAGTGTGGCGCAGGATGGGTTCCCTCTTTGGATAAGGCAAACTGTGAACCATTAACTAATGCTTAGCATCGAAACAACATCAAACTTTGCTGTTACCTTACATGATAACAAAAGGAAAATAGAGAGCCTGTGGTGCACAATAAAACTCATCACCGCAAAATATGGCTTGTTGATCAGGGCAGATTCTGAATGCTTTGTACTGACTTCTTAATGGGTTTCTTGGTTAGCCTTTACGGATATCTAAAAGCAGGTCTCTAGCTGATCAATTAACCAGAGATAGAATTTGCGAGTCATGCGGCACAACACATTAGCTAAAGAACTACAACTAAAGAACATAAAAGTTAGCATTTCAGAGCTGAAGAAATTAGAAAATCATATTTAAAGGGAGAAAATATATATAAAAAATCTGGACAAAAAGAAGGACTTGAACTTGAGGGTTTGTAGATAGTACATGCAGGGTATGAGTTCAGCGTGACCCTGGTCTAAGGATGCATTGTGATAGATCTGTAGTGTTTTTATGCACTACACATGTACATGTAACAATGAAGGTTTAATACCTCTCTTGAGTCAACGGCAGCATACATTATGTCCATCCACCCTTTAAAAGTTGCCTGGAATCAGACAGAATAATCTTAAGATTTTGGCGTACAAAAATCAAGAAAAGAAATTCCTTTTAAAAAAATTCCCTACATATATTTACAAAAAAACCCAACAATCCTCACCACTTGAAGCAGGGAGAGGTAGCCTGTACCGACATTGTCATAGTTAATTTTGACATTAACCCAGCGAGCCTCCTGTGTGGCTTCTTGAAGGGCCAAACACTCGCTTCGATTGTTGACCTCAGACATAGGGAAAAGCTCCTCTGTGGTGGTGTTGATGCATCGATAGAACTTCCCAGCAAACAAATTTACCCCCATAATGCTGAAGATGAGCCAAAAAATCAGACACACCAGCAGGACATTGAAGATGGAGGGAATCGCTCCAACCAGAGCATTAACCACCACCTGCACAAAAGAGAGACATTGTTTAAACTATACAGAAATTTAAAGAAGTAAAACAGAAAAACACTATTTTGTTGTTTTGACAAAGAAACAAATCGTTTAAATTGTTTTGAACTTACTTCAAATCACTTACTTCTACAACTGCACATAGCCATGTTGTTAGTATGCTATTAACAAGCAATTAAAAGGAAGGCAACCAATCAGTGTAGTACAACAGTGCAGTCATTTTAGTTAGACATGCAGTTAAACTACAATGCTTATGTTGAAACTCGAGATAAAATGTGCATACCCTCATGCCTTCAAATCTTGACAGCGCACGAAGAGGCCTTAGCGCTCGGAGGGTTCTCAGGGATTTGATCGGACCAAGATCAGAGTAGCCCATCCAGTTTGCAACTAAACTAATCAAGGAAATCTGCCAGAAAATAAGAACATTTCCTATTCAGGGGTTAGCATGGATTTCAACTGATGTTCATCTTGTCTATCCCTGTTTCCTGTAAAAAAAAAATTGTGCGGGCAAACTTTAGAACATCCCAAATGCACTTACATCCACGATGAAAAAGTCTAACCAACACCAAGCGTTGGTGAAGTAGGTCTTGAAGCCGTATGCAACCCATTTGAGGAGCATCTCGATGACAAAAACGTAGGTGAAAACCTTGTCTGCGTACTCGAGAATTATTTTAATGGTTCGTCGTCTTTCTATGTATATATCTTCAAAGGCCTGTGAAAGAAGAGCATTGTCTGAAGATTCTATGAACAGTAAAGATTTTTGGATTAGATAGAGTGATGACTGCTCTTACCAGAGCGCCGCTGCTGAGGAGGATCATGAAGATGATGAAGGTTTCAAACCAGTCATGCTCCACAATGTGGAAACAGGTTTTTCTTAGATTCCACCATTTTTTGCCTTTGCCACTGGTTATATCCACAGTCAGACATGGCCATTTTCTCACACAGTCTAAAGAAAAATAGGAAACATAGATGCCTTTCAGAGAAAAATAAAATACTTTCCATCACAGCCAGTGACAATTTTTTAAGTTACTGACGTAGATATTCTATGAGTGTTTGTTCATACTGTCAGTGAAGCACGCCTCTGGCTCCAGTGGTTCCGGTTCTTCTTCCTCCTCTTTTTCAGGTTCAGGCTCAGGCGGTTGATAGTCAGCTGTGCTGCAGACTGAAGAATCCCCGTCATCATGCTCATTTGTGGTAAAAATTAAAGAATGGTATTAGTATCTATCTGGGCCTCAGATAAAAACAATAGTGACTGATATAGACCTTCTTACTTTGATTTTCTCAGGAATACTATTTTCTTCTTCTAGGCTTTTCTGGAATAGTTTGTTAACAAAAGATCAAAAATAAAGGAGACACATGTCTCTAAACAAATCCCATATATTTAAGTGTAAATATTATTGTATGCTTGTATAAAGCAGACAGATAGAGACAAAGAGAGAATTAGCAGTTCAAACATGATCAATCTTCACTCTTACTGTGTTTTCTTGATCGTCTCTCTGAAGTGGGCTCTCAGAAAGATCACTATATTCTGTATCTTCATCCTCCTCACTTAGATTGTCATAATCGGATTCTCCTTCAGCAATTGGGACGTTCAGATTGAGCTCTCCATCCACATTGAATCCAGTGGGTTGGCTTTGCACTGGACCATCTGACATCCCTCCAGGTGCTTTACAACTCAAACAGGGATCCATATGGTTCATTTCAATTTCATCAGTTTTATGCTTGAAATCGCCTGTGATGTCCTTATCGGGGTCCTTATCAGTCGCCTTGAGCCTTTTACCAAGTATTTGCTGGATTCTTTGTATGATAAATCCTTTTAACCACTCAATGCCTCGTGAGATCCTCCCAATAGCAATCTGGAGATTGTTCATCTCTCCATCGTCATCCCCTGCTGAGAGGTTGTCTCCGCTGAATGAACTGAGCAGCAAGGCCAAGAAGAGGTTCAACACCTGAGTAGAAAGATTGATGGGTTTAATGCTTGGAATTACATTTCTCATAATTCACACATAAACTCTCAGAATGAATAGTGTTCAGAGCTTATTTTTCATCTTTATGAGGTGAAGTAAGCACTAAAAAATGTTCAACTTAGTCTGGTGAGAAGTCTGGTCTCATTTGGAACCTGAAAGGTCAGGTTTCATGCTCCCTGTACACTATTACGGTACACCTGAAGCCAAACAAAATCAGTCCCATTTGCACCAAACACACTGGGCAGTGTTTCAAACACCATTTTGAATGTATGCCATGAATAAAACAGGAAGTTCTAAAGGCCAAATTGAGTCAACAGGGGGCAATAGAGGGTGTGATAAATGAGCCCATTGGTATAAGTAAATAAATCCTCAAGCCAAAAAGAACTACTAATGAAACTGTGTGATTTCATTACTTTATTCTTTATATTTACTCTTCAAATTTCAACAACATGCGAGTAAAATATGCCATACTTTTATTCCTGTTTATGGGGAAACAAGATTTATTTCTGCATCAGTTACAATCAGCTCTGCTATCAAATGACTTGTGCTTCACACCCGGTAAGTCCCTTTGCCAACTGAACTTTGCTCACTCAGCTGTTCGTGTTTGCTCCCCAAGCAGTAGCCGGCTCACTTGAATCTCAGCACATACACAAGGTCAAGACCTCAGTTTGCAGGTTCAAGTGGTTAAATAAACAGAGAAGCTCTGCTTTTATATACACTATTCACCTTTATTTGAATGCAGAGTGTGTCGTGTTGAATCTGAAGGTGTAAGACACCCAAAAAACTGTGTCTATATTTGCAAGAAATAGTTGACCTAATACTTTAGTCGGAGCTTGACGATGATCCATTTCCTCTTTATTCCTATGAATAACCTGAGAGGAAATTGTCTTGGCTCTTACAATTAAATATGATACCAAAACAATGTCTGACAGTGATCCTCTACAGGGCCTTAATAAGAAAGATAAAAGGTCAGAGCCTGAATTTTTATGGTGTACACACTCACAAGACTTTCCTTAAATGCTTTTTTAAAAAAAATATGAATTCAAGTTTTAATCTGTTTTTAATGTGTTGCTCAAGTAACTGTTGGCTTATGTATTTTAAAAGGTTTATTTCATACTTTTTTTACATGTATAATGTCAAACCACCACACAACCACCACACAAACGAGTGGTGTGTGCAAAGGCAGCTGGGGGTTAACGATACACCGCAGACAAGCTGTTCACTGAAACTTGTATTTGTGGCATTACAATAAACTAACACTAACTTTAGAGAACTTTTACAAAACACTTAGTCAGCTTAATATCTTTACAGCAGTTCACAGTTGCTCAGATTTTAGGCTTCAGATGTACAGCTTAGTAGCAGTAAATGGGAACCCAGGATTAAAAATAAAGGTAGTTCTATTCTTATTAATTAAATAAAGAAAACAAAGACACACCAATAAATTAGAAAATTAGAATTATAAGCCCTAACTTGACTAAGTGTTGTGTTACCCAGAGAAACAGTCATATCCATTACCTGAAACTATTTCACTTAGGAAATGTATTGTTACAGCCAGAGTAACCTATTCAGAATGATTAATGTACTTGTCAAACCGGCTCTCGTTGCAACCAAAAAATAATAATTACACTTTTATAATCTGCATTTTTCAGACTTTTTGCCGGTTGGACTCACCACTAGATTTCCAATGACCATCACCATCATGAAGACGATTAAGCACATCGCAGGTCCAGCCACCTCCATGCAGTCCCACATGGTTTCGATCCACTCTCCGCACAGAACACGGAAAATGATGAGGAAAGAGTGGAAGAAGTCGTTCATGTGCCACCGCGGCAGCTCACAGTCTTCAGAGATTTTACACACACAGTCCTTGTAGCTCTTTCCAAAGAGCTGCATGCCCACTACTGCAAAAATGAAGACGATAATGGCCAGCACCAAGGTCAGGTTTCCCAGAGCTCCCACTGAGTTACCAATAATCTTGATAAGCATGTTGAGCGTGGGCCAAGACTTTGCAAGTTTGAAGACACGAAGCTGTCTCCATCACAAGACAGAGAAACAGAGAAATTTTCAGTGTTATTTGAATGACAAACAATTATTAATGGGGGAGTTGTTGAGTAGTCATGAGCTATAATATCATTTCACTACTAAGTAGCCTTCAGAGATACATCAGTTTGAATAATAAAAACCGTAGCTTAGCTGTCACTTTTTTGTTTGGGGGGGCAGAGGAGGTCAAGGGGGTCCACAGGCTTTTAGAAGGAATTTGTTTCCCAATTATTTGGGAAAATGAAGGGTTCAGATTGTAATTATGTTTAGGAACATATTGGGCAAAAGGGGGATAAGATTTGTGTTTGTAATTTCTCAGAATGTACCAAAAATAAAAATCTAAAACAAGATTAAGCATATGTCACCAAAGATGATTTTGAAATGCCCAAAAAAGCATCAATGAAATTAGCAGCTGTTCTTTAACAGTTGGGAAGGTCTAGGCTGCCGTATTGAACTGTTGAAATGATGGATAGTAGTCTTATTGTGGCAGAACGACGCTGCAAATAGGAGGCACCACAAGCAATGACGAACGGCTAAAGTTATTGTCTGTTTTGTGGATTTGTCATCTTATTCTATTTATCTTTGGCTTTCAATTTATCATCTTGAAGTACACAATAAATGGTTAAAATTTTATGTTCTACTGTTTAGTAAAATTTTCCATGTTGATTCTTCATTATTCTACAAAAGAAAAGAAATATCCTGTTTTTAAGAAAATTTTTTGCCTCAGTTTAAACTGATGTTTTGAGCTGTCTATAGAATTGTCTGATTTTAATAAAATCACTTTAGAACTGCAGGCAATATGCTGATTACCTATAGTAACTTCACACTAGCTGACTTTAAAGAATAAACTTTGCAGTCAATGGCTGTTCTGATCACTCCTGTCTTACCAAACGGAAGGACCTTAGGACTGACAGCCCCTGGACGTTTGCTAGCCCCAACTCCACCAGGCTGAGAGTGACAATGATACTGTCAAAAATATTCCAGCCAACTTGGAAATAATAGTAGGGATCCATGGCGATAAGCTTGAAAAACATTTCGGCTGCAAAAATCCCAGTAAAAACCTAAAAAAAAGCATAAATAAAACTCAAAAGACAGAAATGTGCTGAAGCATTCATCTATGTTTAAATGTGGTAAATACATACCAGGTTTCCAACTGAAAGCATGTCGTTAAACTCTTTTGTCATAGGGTAGTGCTCCATTGCCATGAAAAGGGTGTTGAGCACGATGCATATGGTAATAGCAAGATCAACAAAGGGATCCATCACCACAAAGTTTACCCACTTTTTTAAAACAATCCAAGTGGGACAGCAATCCCACTTCAAGAACACGTCTGCAAATTTGTACCAGCATGGCGGGCAGGGTCTCTGAGCTTCCTCCAGCTCTAGAAAACACAAACGAGAAAGGGAATGATAGGAGAGACGCTTTTATGAACACTGTATTTAGACTCCTGTACGGCAGCTACATTTGTAGCAACATTACTAGGCTAAAATAGCCAAAGCTTAACACCACAAGGGCATGACACTAAACGCTGATTGGGATTTACGAGGGATACAACATGATTAGTCTCACCGTGTAAAGCCAAAAACAATGCTGACGTTATCTTCAGATAAATTACTGTGAAGTGCTAAATTTGTTTGATAATCTCAGTCGCTGTAGTGTGATTCTGATACTGACAAAGTTGTTGAGGACAGTAATCTGGGTCTTTAAACTACTAATTATGATCTAGAGATGATTCCAGGAATTAATGTAAATAAATTATGTAAAATGGTAAAACAATGGAAGATATGTTAACATTTTAATACTGTTTTTATTGTAATTAATCACTTGTTAATAGACCTATTAGGAAATCTCCGGTTACAACACCAAATGTTTTAATCTCCTAAAGTAGATGTTCTCAAAGTGAGGGGAAAGGGGGGGTGGTTGGGGGGGGGCACCTAGGAGGGGGCCTGGTAGAAATTAATTGACTAAATTACAAATTCTGAGATGTATTTCTGAAATAAGTGTATAAATAGCAATGTTGAATTCTTTATCTCCTTATTTTATGCAGATATGAGTTTACTTTGTTATATGTAATTTCCTGCAGTGAACTTCTTTTGTTCAGTTAATGAAACTTTTAATTGAAAATATCTATGTGAACCAAAGAGGAGTGTAGCAAGAAAAGTGTTGGAGCCACCTTACTAAAGTAAATACATTTGCAGACTTACTGTACCTCTGATTTCTAAACAAAATTTTCTTACTTTTACTGTTACTAATTTCACTTATATTACTGGTAGAAATGAAATATTTATGGATCATATTAGCTTCATATTAGCACTTTACCTTCCATGGCAACAGCAGAGAGCACAGTCACAGCACTGGAGGATCTCTGTTTTAAGCCAGGTTCATCCAGATGAAGGGTGCTGTGCACAGAGCTCAGTGACTTCTCTTTGTCTTCAAAAATTTGAGCAGACTATGGAATATTTTAAGAAATGCTTTGAATGATGTAAAATCAACAATTATATGATCTCACTCCATTCTGGAGTAATTGCAGAGTAACAACCAACCTCTTCCATGGTGGGTGCTCGGATCATCAAGTGCGGAATGACTCTTCCGTTGCAGTCGTTCAAAGTCTCCCCATGTTTGAGATCCAGTTCATCTTTTTCCAGCTCAGAGAATGTGTGATGACTTAAAGACTTCTTACTGGTCAGAGTGGCTCTACTTCCATAAAACTGCACCTGCTGATTTAGACATTAAACTTTTAAATAAACTGAAAATGCTGTGATTTAAAGGTTAATATTTAAAATCCAACTTTATAAAGAACTGCCCAACTGTAAGTGGCCTTAAGTCAAAAAAGCTTAAACATGAAGACTGAACTCTTACCCAAAACAATTACATTTCTACTTTAAAAATGACATTTTGGTCATCATAGGCACTTGTCTCAACCAGATGGAGTCATAAATCCTTAAAAAAGACTTAACAACTTTCAAAGAAACCTTGTTTATCCCTTTTACTTTGACATTAGATGATCTCTTTGTTAAAAAACAAAGATGACTTGTAAAAAGCTTAAATGAAAAAGTTCATCCTGGGGTTACATTAATGTTGAGGTCTTAGTAAGTTTGTGATTCACACATTTCCCTGATAGGCTTCAAATGTCTGGGTGTCATTAGTACCAGCTAATGAGTACCAACAAGGCACAATTCAGCCAAATATTTTTTTTTACTACTCTTAAATCTCGCCAGATACATTTTTCTACAAGATATCAAGAAGTTCTATAAACAATGTAAGAAGTTGTCCCAGAACCAACAGCCTACAAGGTTCAGTGTGATCTTCTGGACATAAAGAACTGATTTTAAAAACAGTAGGTTACAAAACTCATCAGCAGAACACATTTTGTTTCAGGAAAACAACCACATTGTTTGACTTAGAAAGGTGGTCTCTCTTTTCCTTTTTTGTCACGTCACTTTTTGCATATTAAGCTGATAAATCAATGGAGTTTCAAAAGCTTTAAGGACTTTTATTTCTTCCTCATTTTGGGTATTTTAACTCGGGGGGGGGGGGGGGGGGGCTAAGAAAAGGA
>JAUZNJ010048519.1:15859-31273 GCA_034780135.1 Jordanella pulchra
CCCCCCCCCCCCCCCCCCCCCCCCCCCCCCCCCCCCCACAAGAAAAGGATCTCATTTAAAGCACATAGATATATAAATCTATACATTTGCACACTAGCAGTTAATTTTCCTTTATAAGTTACGTCTTATCAGTATACAAGGTCCTGTCTCATGTTTTGCCCTCCACAAAGAATGCCATGAATTGTCTTTTCGTACCCTCATTCTTTATGGTTAACACTGGCAAACAGTAAAAAATTAAGACAAAAATGCAATTTCACCAAGGCAAGAATTTAAGTGTTGGTTGAGGAGTTGTTTGACAGATAAAAGTAAGAGTTATTCTGGCAATACGTTTACACTCTGATGTACAAAGAGGTTATATAAACAATCCAGTATGGCTGGCATTATTGTGCTTAGCGCTGGCTGCGATATCCCAGACCTTTGGGTAATCTTACAAAACTATGTTGTTTCTAAAGGTGGTTGCAGACAAAGTGTTAATTATTTTAGACATTTGCCTGTAGGCTAGTTTGTGCAAGCAAAACCCAGTTGTCATAAACCCCTGAAAAGTTAACAAATATAATTTTGAAAAGTTCTGGCAAGTATTTATATTAGCATTAAAATATATTTGAGCTCAACAAAATGGATATGAGGTAAAAAAAAAAAAAAAAACTTCAGTTTGTTTGCTCTTATTTATATGAAGTCATAATTCTGCCAAAAGGTCAAATGCGCATACGAGTATTTTTCTAGCAAGGTGTATCCTAAAGAAGTGACCTGGTGAGAGAACTAAAGGATACCAGTTTACTAAAAACATATTATTGTACTTTCTGGGAAGATAAAATATATTACAGTCCAAGAGTTTTAAAATAGTTCATGCTTTGGATGAATGTGTCTTGCTGTTGTTACCTGTTCTTGATTTTTGAGTTGTTCTAAAAGCCGCTGGAACTCAGCCTCTTTTTCAATGGCCTCCAGTTGAGTTGCTTGATTCTGCTCATAATAAGCCATGGCAACCACGGCCAAGATGAGGTTGATGAGGTAGAAGGAGCCCAAAAAGATAACCACCACGAAGAATAGCATGTATGTCCTACCAGCTGCTCGTAGAGTCTGTTTTTAAGAGAAAAGAAATTATAAGAACTTAGTGCAATAAAATGTTCTTACAATAAATATAATCAGCTGAAAAGACAAACCACAAAGAAAAACAAAATGAATTAAGTTCCAACCAGTTGAAAAAGGTTCTCCCAGAAGTCCTGCGTCATGAGTCTGAACAGAGCAAGGAAGGCCCATCCAAAAGAGTCATAACTGGTGTAACCATAGTTGGGGTTCCTTCCAGCCTTCATACACGTGAATCCTTCAGGGCACTTTCTATCAACAGGGGAAAAAGTTAACTAACGACCATCAGCACCTTTGTTGATGCACATTCTGAGTTGATTTGTTCAAAATTTTACTTTATTTTACAATGTTTGGCAGATTTCCCAAACATTTACAGGAAAACAAAACAAGCATACCCAGCATCAGAGCTGTTGCCACAAATCAGGGCATCATGGCTGCCTTCTATAAAATACTGATTGTCTGTAAGTGAAGAAAATAAAAAAGTAACTCTATTGTGTAACACTATTTGCATTGGAATAATGACTGAAACAAAAGACAAGTATACCTGGGTTTTCGATATATTCCTTAAAATCAAATGTACTGATGGAGTATAATGACTCATTGACATCCATGCTAGTGTTAAAGTACATCGTGCCATTTAAGGCAGAGGTGGTGTTGAAAACTTCAAACAGTGTCTCATTCAACAGAATGGGCCATCGAACACATTTGTGACGCAGGTTTCCCATGAATAGCTGAAGGCCAACAAGGGCAAAAACCGCAAGAGCAAAGACGGTCAGGACCATCACATCCCCCATCTTTTTCACAGACTGGATTAAAGCTCCGACAATTGTTTTTAGACCTAGAAAAAGAACAATCACAATCACAGATTGATGTTGGATAAAGAACATGAAAATAGTTCTCCCAAATAATGACATGTTAAGAATTAAAGAAGCTTAGGTTACCAGGAATTACGGTAATTGTTTTTAGGGCTCGAAGTACACGAAATGTTCTGAGGGCTGACACATTGCCAAGGTCAACAAACTCAGTGATGTAGCTGGAAAAGATTTAAAACAATAGCAATGACAGAAGAATAAGTTTTACTTTTTGTAATAGAAATTCAGCGATACATAACAATAATCATTACAAAATTAATTTTAGTAAGACCCAAAACTGTGCGCTATCAATCCTTTACCAGAAGCCGTAATGGTTTGAAAGTTTTGACTGATGATTTGTCATACTTGATCAAATTTTATTTTAAAGGTGCCTGAGCTTCTTCTAGCCTTCTAGAGGGTTTTTGATTAGAAGTTCTCCAGGCTTCGTATTTCTGTTGTGAATTTAAATTTTATTTGCAAATGTAAAGGAATCATGACTAATCATTGGTCATTTTTCCCCTTCATCAATTTAAAGATCCCTCTTACTCATTACAAAACATCACTCTCGTGATTGCTTTCCATCCTTCATCCTTAAATCATGTTTCATTTCATCATATTTCATTAAATTGTGTCATATTATGTTAAATCACAATTAAAATATTAATATATTCATATCAATTTCTGTTCATGAACATTAAATTTCCCAGCATGTTAGCACTTCATTGAAATAAACTACAAAGCCTACCTACCTATCCATTTACCTTGGCAGTTTGACACATTACATTTAACATAAAAGATACCAAACACCAGCATTCTTTGCTAGTTTCCAACATGAGATAAGACAATCACAGAACCTAGCTTGTCATATTTGAACTACTTGCTTTACATTGCTGCTATATCAGTTAGCACTAGAGACACTTTACACCCTGCTGATTCAAAACAATCAGGCAGATTTTCAAGTGACGGTTTATAATCAATATCAGTGTGCAATGTACAAAAACAGGGACACTCCAGACTGTTTTTCAAGACTGGATGAAAAAATAAGTTTGAAAAAACATTTAATGCTATACTGAGTTATTTTTTTAACACCTGAATGAGTTGTTAATGCTCTTTATGACTGTTCTTTGCAGACTGGCCACTCCAAAAAAGATTTTGTAAGTGTTTTCTGTTTTTTTAATCCATAAAGGGAGAAACCATGAAACATGTAGAACTCATACAAATGTGTGCAAATGACTATTTCTCATATGTTGATGTGCTTTTATTGAGATGTGATTTTTCTGTGTGTGTTCAACTTTGACTGCCCCAGTACAACTTAGGGTGCAGAGTCTAGCTGAAAAGACTCCAATAGTTAAAATATTAAGGATACTTACGCCATGCTGATCACCATGAAATCCAGCCAGTTCCATGGATCTCGAAGGAATGTAAAAGAACCAATACAGAAACCTCTCGACAACACTTTGACTGTTGCCTCAAAGGTATAAATTCCTGTAAAGACATACCTGAAAAAGACGTTCTATCAGATTTAAGAAAAAGCTGCAACCTAAAAATAATCAAACACATAAATGAAATAAAATGAATCCACTCACTCAACAGTTTTACTCCATGCTGGTGGGTTACTCATCGTCATGAATACACAGTTCGACAGAATAGTAATCATGATGAACATGCTAAATAATTTAAGTCAGGGTTAAGGAAACTAACTCGAAGACCTTCGGCTTTCATTTGTCACATTCAGGTAAAAATGTCCGAATGTGGGTTTATTGTAGGAAAGGATATGAATGTATGAGAATTTTGATTGCTCCCCTCCTGATCACACTGAAGGGGCTGAGAATGTAACAAGCCGGCTCAGCGTTGAACCTGTAGATTGTGTTTCCCTTGCTGATCACAACAAATGTCTGAAAAAACAAACAGATGCTCTCTTAAAACTAGACCATGTCTACTAGTCCTGAAACAAAACACTAATAAATAAAATAAAACAAAACTCAACTGTGTTATGTCAAGTAATACATTCTGTCATATTTCACATCCTGTTATCTAGAGGCAGAGTTAAGCTGACTATATACTACTTATGGAGAGCTGTTGTATGGTTGTACTTAAATGGACTCAAACGGACATTCTGTGCTTCGTAGAAAGGGTCCAGGTCCTCCAGAGGCGTGTTTAAGAGTTCTGGAGGAGGGTCTCCATAGATTAGGGGCAGACTTTTTCCAGCTTCCAGATCGGGGTGTGGACCCACTGGTTCTCCCTTGTCATGGCCTTCTGCATCTGCTGATTCTTTTCTTTCCTCCGCGAGCCTCTTGATTTCCGCCAGTGACTTCTGGGTGAATGGACGGAAAACCTTAATGCCTGGGGGAGGGAGCAGGCTCGCCATCTTTGCATCGCGAAGGGAGATGACAACACCGGGTATTCCCTAGATAGAGCTGGATGAAGGATAGAAGAGTATGCATGAAGAATAAAATATATTCATGGCCAGCATTCAAGGTGCATTCAGACCAAGTGCGGTGTCTGCAGCGAGGGCGGTAGATCTAGAAATGTTCCTATGCAAACTGCACAAGAAAAGTCATGGAAGCGACCAGCGATGAATCCCATTCACTGCTCCACTCACACCTCATGCTACCTACTTCTTCTTTAGACCTGTCTTGTCATGCAACCGACTCTGGGCAACCGTGTAGTTGCTAAGATAGGAGATCCCTTTGCTATATAGAATATTAATAGAAAGCATTCCGATTCCTCTTTCTACCTCCTTAAATACTGCCAGGAATATTCATAATATAATATATAAGGTAATGCAGTTTTGCTGTGTGTTTATCTTTTGCAATTATACACATAATGGCATTATAAACACTTGACTGGTTTATTGATATTTCAGTCCAACAAACACAGTACTTTAGTGTGAAGATGCAACCCTGAGGTGATCGAAGTCCAACTCTGCAGAGTTGCTCAACTCTGAAAATGCGTTGCTGCCACTTCATTGAACCCGAGAGGTAACGACACTTAGGCCAAGGTGGAAGTGGGTTGGCGGTTCCCACCATAAGTGCTGTCTGAATATTCCTGGCAGTATTTAAGGAAGTAGAAAGAGGAAGCAGAATACGTCCTATTGATTTTCTATTCAGGAAAGGGACCTCCTGTCTTAGGAACTACACAGTTGCCCATAGTCGGTTGCATGACAAGACATATAGGCACAGCCCATCTTAGTGACACAATCTAACATTATCACCTTCATGTGTTTTGCATTTTGCAATGGAGAGCTTCAGCTACATTTGTGCAACCTCTGTTTTTGTGTAGTTCTTAGCGCTGTAGTCGCATTTGTGCCCCTTATCATCCAAGTACATTTCAGTCAAGGGATGATGGTCAGAAAGCTGAAGGGTGTCAGGATTCAGCACAGCAGTCTGGACTTTTTTTTTTTTTTTTTTTACAACCTACGATAGTGTTCATATTGTTGGTCCCGTAAAAGGTGAAGAAACAGCAGCTAGGTCCAACAATGAGACCAATTCAAAATCAGTAAAATTTACTTTTTTAAAACCTTTTTCTGACACCCTTCCACACTCTGAGGGTGGTCCTAATGTACTATTTTAGTTTTTAACCTACTCAGACCTCTACAAAGAAGTTACACTTTTTTGTTAGAAATGTAACATCTGTCTGTGTGTTCTTTATGATAAACAGTTGGTTTGGGACTGGAGATCTTCTTTTATGTCCAAGTTTCTTCCTCATTGTTGACAGGGTTCCCACGGCTCAGCTAACATTCAAATTCAAGCACTTTTAAGTCCGATTTCCTGCTCTAACATTTGAGTATGACATTAAAACCAGACATCACTACATTTCCACGATAACATTTTATTTGACAGAATTTTTATACATCTGAATCAGGGGTGCCAATAATTGTGCAACAAATGTAGCAATTTAAGGGGTAATTTGAAATTAAGTTTTAATCTGTCAAAAATATTGATTAGTGAAATTCACATTAAATGTGTTAGAGATTTCCAAATGCTGCAAATAGTTAAATTTTGTTGTCACTTTAAAAACACACCAACATGTTCAGGATGTAAATCAGCTGTCAGAGTGTCCAAGCAATATGATAGACTTTGCATCACCAAAACAAACTATTTGCACACTTAGAAAGGAAACCAGTCAGTCAAACTTATGAGACAGACCCATATACACCTGGTTACACACATTGTATTGAAACATCTCACTTAATCACATAATCATGCATCCTGTGAAAAGACGCACATGCTCACTGCCCAGCTGCTGCAGGCAATCAGGACGAAGCATCGTGTTACAGAAGCCCGATGAGTCTGCTCATTCCTCCCTCGCTCTGCGTCTCACATCCCTCCGATAAACAGGACAGCATGCCAGCTTAGCTTACTGACTCTTCTCTACTTCCTCCTCGGTTACACGGGACCCTGAACACACCTAGCTACTGCCTCTGTCAGCTTACCGACACTTCAGAGACATCCTGCCAACCGCCACATCTGACACTTACAGCTATCTTAAAAAAAAATAAAACATTTAAACCCTTTCACACATGAAAGCTGCCTCTCATGGTTAGCCAGCAGATATATGATCCCATGTTTCCCTTTACTACTGCTTAATTGTACGCAGAAATTATCAGGTATAAAAAGACAAATGGATCCAAACTCCCTTGCTTCACTTGTACCCCTTTGTTTCCTTCTCCCTTCACAGCACCCTTCACATCATTGCCTTTCAAAACTCTGGGGGCTGTGGGCACCACCACTCTCAACGGTAGGTCAACCTTAAAATACACATCGTGAAAGTAGATGAGTTTCTCGTTGGCTTACAGGGAACATTTGCTGATTATATTACATTAAAAATGTAACTGCTGAAGTCATCAAATGTCCATATTTAAAGATGCCATGTCTTAAAACTTTCGGTTTTCAAAAAAGTCCAATCATTAGACAGCTGTCCTGTCTTCTGCAGAGGGTGGAAATTACACTTTTCTTCATTGGAAAAAGTTTGACCAATCGAATCAAATTTGTTTCTTCAAGAAATGTTTTACATATCGAATCTCTGTGAAGATAATGCACTTTGTACTGTAGTGCCCCTAGATTTTGTAATGTCCCAATGTAAGGACACATGTTTATTTTGAAAGTAAACCGTGAGACAATAGTCCAATGCAAGAATATGAACTGAAAACTCATCTCACGAGTTAGAAAATTTCCATCATGATAATGATTAGAATTTTCTTTTTCTTACGTTTCTGGACAGCTGTCATTGATCCACACATGGGTTTACCCTGATTTTTAAGAGTTATTAGAAACTAAAGCTCAATCAGCAGCTTCCGTTATTTTCAAAATGCAAAGCAAACAAAACATTTTGTGAATGTGCAGGAACAATAAGCTAACCTCTCCCCTTTTGATATGACTTGTTAATAATTTTGCTTAAAATATAATTTTGAGATCCTAAATGTTTGTGCAAGGAATAAAAATCAGGATGAGCTGATTTGTTTCTTTGAAACTAAAAATCCTTCTCTGACATAATAATTCAGTTTGGTTCTATAAAATGAATCTTAATGATTCTATTCTATTCTTTCAATGTAACCATGTTCCCCACTGGATGTTTATGTAAAATTTAGAGTACCTTTTGTCATGATTTGAGTTGGTTTAAGACCCAAATTCAGAACTGGGGCAGCCGCAGTGCGTTAGGTACAGATGGTTTTAATAAGAAGAATTTAGAAACCTGGACTGGATCTGAAGCAGCAGCATATAAACAAGAGTGGATCTGACATGAGGAAACAGGTCTCCCTCTCATCGGGAATGCCTGCATGAATAAATGTTTAATTATAATAATAACATCTTAACAATGAGTAGATATACTAATGGGTATGATTACTGAATGAACCCAGCTGAGTAAATTACAGATGAGGAACGACGTGGGTGTGAATGATACCAAGGCACAGGGGGGAAAATATTAAGTAAACAGGAAAACACAGACAAACAGAAGGCTTGAATGGCTAAACACATAAACATGGAAAAACTCAAATGACAATCTTTGAACAGACTGACAGGTATAAACAAAACTCCAAGTCTGCCAGTTTGTTGCATCTTTTACAGCTGTAGGTGATGAACAGCTTTAGATAAATCAAAATAATGAGCGTTACAATCCAGACTTAACTGCCAGTTATGACCTGCTATCAACGACAACAGAAAATATCCATAAAAATCACCATATTATTTCTCTACCTATTAACGGCTGCTGCAGGTTTTTGCTTTTTACCTCAAACACAAACCAGAATAAATGTTATTTGGTGACAACAATAGTTTTAATTTTGTTCTGACCACTTAAAAAAACAACCCAATTAATGGAGAAGCCCACTGATGAGATTTCTAAAGGATGATAATATTCCTTTTCTCTTCAGGAGACCCATTAATTGCTATTTTAGCTCAAACTTTTTCTTTTAAAAGACTACACACAGTGTCTTTCATACGTATCACCACCCTTGAATATTTTCAGATTTTTCTAGCATTAAAACAACTAACTTCAGTGTATCTTTTGTGGATGTTATGTGATGGAATGACAAAACAAACTACATACATAACTGTAAAGTAAAGTGAAAATAATGCATGGTTTAAAACAATACTTTGATAGCTTTAAAATAAAACAGCTCAACCAAACAGCTTCAAACGTCACCTAAGATTAACAGGTAAAGATCATTTATGCTTAGTTTAAGGTCAATGCAAAATGAATCACTTTCAAGTCAGTATAACCTTAAAACATAGAGGTGGCAGTATCATGCTGTATTAGAAAATCTCAATAATATTGGTTAAAATTGAAATGAACACAATCAGTTGCCAAGTATGGCAATTTTCTTCTCTTTTGCCTCTATGCCTCCATCAACATTTGATCTTTAGCTTTTTTGGCAATGTATTTGCATCACTTGTGAGGATCTGCTGACAGACGAGTCTTTTTAACCAGCTAAATTGAACATTAGCACTAAAAAAGTAAGTTCATAACACATGGAATATATTAGCCAATAATTCTTTCAGTCCAACCATTTTCATATATCAATACTCCCCCGACTGATATTTCTATGATGACATATTTGTGGTATTTGTGTATGTCCTCACAGTTCTAAAAAGAAATGCAAAAATGATCAGTGTTGATGGTAAAAAGGGAAAGGCCTAAATACAGGGAGAAAACCTGTGAGAGGCTGCGAAAGCTTGAGATAATTTGGTTTTAGGAAGTATTGAAAACCGGGGGGAAATATAAAAAGAAAGGCACAAAAATCGTGTTGGTTTTTTGTAAATAAAAAAGTAAATCTAAATTTTGCTAGAGAACACTCTTAAAATATGCAGGGTTTTGTGGTTTTACCACAGGAGAAACAAAGTTTAAGATTTGAATTGTTTTTGCAGAACACTGTACCTTTTCAACAAAACTAAAATTCAAATTCTGTTTTAAATTTCACATCATTGCCAGCTGTTTATAATTTTATGCATATATGCGCATTATTTTATTTTTTTCATATGAGCGTTTATTATTTTTAGATTTGCTTTTAGACCATCTTATTCTTAAATATTTTCGGTTTGCTATTTTCTTGTAAAGCACCAGAACTCTCTCCATAGTTCTGCTGCTACAGGGTTAGCCACTGCTTAATTATAATTTTTGTCATTCTTTTATTTTTACTCTCTTTAACCTTTTTAAATATATCATTTGGCACAGAATTATCGCTGGTTTGCAGATAGCCGCTCATCCTTCGCCTGGTTCTGCTGGTGCACTTTTTCAAATTACATGTCCGTCAGCCAAACTGAGGATTGGTGGAAAACTGTGAAACTGAGGACGACGGAGGGAAATGCGAGACTTCAGAAGCCTTCCCTGAGAGTAATATATATATCATCTTGCATGTCAACGAAGACCAATATGACCTGTGACATTCTGGCTGAGGATATAGACGGGGTAATGTAGACACTTCTTCGTCACACTAGCCAACAGTAGAATGTGAATGCCAATATTCGCCTCCGGAAACAAGCCTAACCAATTTTTTGGCTTTTATCACAAGTCAGCGTCATTTCATAGATGTGAGATAGTGTTTTCTGTGTCTTACAAGTTGGCTTACTGTACATCTAACATTCATATATAATTCTATGGGATTTTATTGCAGATCTCTGTGTATGATGCACGTGTAGTTTGAGATGGAAGGAGTTTACCAAACTGAAAGTTTTTATGTAAATCTCAAACACATGAGTTAACACGTCCACATTGTTTCACATTTGAAGAGCCTTTTTTATTGGGACTCAATATTTTTCTTTTTTATGATTTCACATCAGCTACATCTTTCAGTCTTTTTAAATCTCTCTGAATCATTTTTGCAAGTGTTTTTTCTTTCATCCACACAAAGTAGCTAGAGCTTAGTGAGATTTGGATAGAGAGCATGTGTAAAGAGCAAATCCAACCGTTGCTGCTGTGGCTGTTTGCTTGACAAAGGTTGAGCTAAGGATGATGTGCAGTGCTAGTTTTCCGCCTCAGGCTGTTGTGTTCATGGAGCCCAGTGGGTTGAACTTTGAACATTTTCCTTCACATGATTGCTGTATCTCAAGGGGTATGAATACTTTTTAAGACACTCTGTCACAGAGTTTTGGATGTAACACACTAATACCCACAAGCTTTAATACAGACTTCTGTCTCGAACCAACCCATTTGGCCTTTGGACTGACTGTGCAGACATTTGAGATTTGGAAGTGATATGGAGAATATTCTATCCATCTTGCAAGGGACCGTGGGGAGCTACTAGCTCTGAAAAAACAGACAACCAAAAAGGAGATGCTTGTGTTTGAACAAATACATGAAGATTTGAGTATGAGATCTACTCAAAGAGCAACAGATCATTTAGTAAGAAAGTGTAACAGTTATGTTTAACCTTATGTTTCACCTCTTAAAATACAGGGTCCTAGCCAAGCAGTCACATGGACTCACTGAATGAAACTCAAAACCGACACCTTCTGCGTCCAAGAACATGTGATGCAAGACGCACAAACATACTCAGGCAGAAGAAGACAACAGAAATGTACACATTTACATACAATGATTAAAACTGACCTTAAGAAAAAGCAGTGAAAAGCATAAGATAGCAAATTCCTTAATATGTAAATCCAGTTTCAGGAATCACCTCCCATCAAGAAACTAAAGATGTTCCTCATCCAGCATACTGCTGGGCCTAGGAGCCCATCCTGTTATATAAGAGTTAGTTTTTTTGCTGTTATCGGAATCTAGAATGAAATCTAGTCTCACTGTCCTCCACAGATCTGCTCTGCCTGCATGGAGGCAGGTCATCTCCATGTAAAGTGGATTAATGGCAGAGAAATTGTTACTTATGATCCATGGCATCAAGGGATCTTGCCAATTTGCCATGAGGACATGGACTAAAAATAACACGTTGCCTCTATGGGAGAAGGCATCAAATAGGGATATACAAGATTGCAAAATCTTCTGACACTAAGCATAAAGAGAGCTGATCATTCACCTGCTGAGTAAGGACAAAAACCTGAGTAAAATGATATTATACATTATTTATACATACATTATCTTGTAATAAAAGTTTAAATTTTACACAAATCCAACATGCACTTGTGAGCACTGCTTTAAAACTCTTATTCTAAAATTAGACTAAACTGTTTTACAGGTGTTGGAATACCTACAAACACCCACATTGACATAAAAAATACCATCACTTCAGGTTTTCAGTTCAAAAGACAAAGAAATAGGCCTGTAATTCTCAACTTGAAGAAAAAAAACACTTTCAGAAAGCAAAATAGTTTTTTTGCAGGAAGCTAACTTTTGAGATGATAGAAAATAACAGCAAACACTTAGAGCCCCCTTTTAAAACGAGCATAAACACTATTTATGCTGGTTTATTCTGAGAAACTGAAGCCTGGTAATATTTGTCCAGATTCCCCAATAGTCAAAATATCTTCCAACACAAGATTTGAAATCTGCAGCCTGCAAATTCATGCACAACACGAAAGGGAGTGTGGAATTTTACCTTGCACAAATATTCCACAAATTCCTCAATCCCAGAGGATCACAAAAGTATCTCCTTTAGTTGCTTGTGAACGTTATTCACCGGTTGAGGCAGCCGCTGCGGGGCCAGCTGGTCCTGACGCACTCAGGCGTCCCGCAGTGAAACCGGAGGAGCAGCTCCAGGTGGGATCAGATCAACGTCCCGTTCCCACACAGCTGGTCCTTCAGGAAGACTTGATACTCACCAAAGCACAGATCAGAGGAGGGACGCAGAGTCTGTCGATCTGTCAGTGCACCGTCCTTTCACCTGAATGCATGGGTGCAGCTGATGATGCATTACAGGTGATCCTTACCAGGGAATTAATATTATCAAAAGTTATAGACTCCAGTAAATCAAATCACAAAATTAAGTTCATAAATTTAGTTTATGTATAAAAATTGATAACATATGTTTTTAAATAAACGCCTTTTGAATTAAGGCTTTTTACGATACGTTATAGTCTATACTAGAAACCATTACATTCCATGATTTGTTTTTATAACTCTTATTTTTATTAAATACGCCAACAATTTTTCTTGATACCCTTAGGAAACTAGAATATCAAGGTTTTTTTTTACATTGAAAGGAACTTTGTTTATGTTATGTTTGCTTATTTGTTGTTGTTTTTTTTGTTTGTTTGTTTGTTTGTTTGGTTTGATTTTAGTAGGAGCCTGACAACTAACAGATCTGGCTCCCATTCTACATTTAGAATTTATAAGAACCACTAGAAAACCAGCCGTTTCCTATTAATGATAATACATTTTCAATTTATTGAGATGCGATTATGATTTACAGTATGAAAAATATACCTCAACTAGAAAAAGTTGCATTTCCTGCGAAAATTCAGTGTTAATGCTGTACGCTAAACTGTAAGCTGAAAATGGCAGAAACAAGCAGAAGCTGAAAGCAGAACCTGCTAAATAGTATGAAACAGAAGAAAACATATAAGCTTAATTTCTTTCATGAGAAACATGGCGGACATGTTATGAATTAGCCCAAACTGAGCTTAATGCCTGAAATGTATGTAAGCTGTAAACTGAAAAGAAGTCAATTCAACAGGAAAACAGTTGAACCATTATAAATCAGCAGAGAAACCATGTGGGATTGCTTTGGTGAGACTGCAGGGACTAATCATAAATAGTCAGATAAAAAAAACAGCCAGCAACTCAGTCAGACAGGAAGAGAGATGAACACATAAGGCTGAAGAAACAAAGGAGTAATTAAGGATAGGAACTAAAATGTAAAAGAAGGATATTGAAAAAGAAGGTAAGTATGAAATTGTTTGTGGAAATGTAAAGAATTGGCATAACTGTCGGAAATAAATACAAAAATGTCAGTTGAAGTTTAAGAAGTTAAACAAGTTAAAGCCGACAACCTTCCATGCAAATCAGAGCTTGAGAAGCAGAGGAAGGGCAGGGAGAGAGGCTGATACAAAGACCGCTCAAACCACTTAACAAGCTGAAGTTATAGAAAAAGTAGCAGTAGTTCAAAATAATTGTTGAAATGTTGTCAAAAAGACTTACAAAATATAAACATATTGAAGTTTAGAGTGTCAGCAAAATTGATGAAATGATGAACTAAGTGTTCTTTAAGCTGTTGATACACAAGACAATTTTAAAAATAGTGAAAAAAGTAAGAAAGACTTGTCAGTAGATAAGCTGAAGACAACATTCAGAAACAAACTGCATTAATAAAAAGGAGGCAGGTCCAAATTCAAGCTGTGTAAAAAGAAAAAAGTTTTGGACTTTACAAGACTGACATTTTTGCCCATTCTTCCTTGTGATTATTTTCAGAGATGAGCTGTGTTGCTTTTATGCCAAAAAAGATTTTGCATTGTTATCAAAAAGTTTGATTTTGGTTTCATATGTAGAAAACCAGTCTGACATAGAAAACTGTTCAAATTGTTTATTTCTATTACTATTTTTCTGGAGGATGCAGGGTTTGAGGTAAGATCACTATCCAAAGTAAACTAAACAGTTGTGACAGTTGTGTGCATATTAGTCAGAAGTTGTGCATAACAAATATTTGTAAACTCAGTAATTGAAAACTCGTTCAAAACTTAATACAGATCAAACAGTCTTGACTTCTATGCTTTTTTGTTTTAAAACCAGTTGCGATAAACTGATAATCATTGTATTTTTTTTTCCATACTCCAAAAATAGACAAGCTCTCTTTTCTTAGAGTTTTTTTTTCTTTTAAATGAATTCAGCCAGCCAAGGTTCAGTAACACAAAATGTGTGCAGTAGACTCCAGCGAGATGCCAGCGCGTTGTCTTGGCAACAATGGTAAACACACACAAAAAAGTCAGTTTAACTAATATGTAGTGTGAAAAAAATACAATGATTATCAGGTTCACAAAAATTGGTTTTAAAATGAACGGACTTGCAATACAACTATTCTTTATGAAACATTTTACCCGTCTTTGCTTCGTAGCTTCCTGGTCCTTCACCTTGGCGCTTTTAGCAATCTGTGCTCCATTAACCAGACTTGGACCCCATCATGTCAGGCCACTGTAGTGAATTTGTATTCTCAAAGAGAAAAAAAAATCTGTATTCTCAAACAGCTGCTACTGATTGTATTCGTGAAAAATAAAGCACATATTTAAAACTTGAAATTTGTTTTAGTTATTGAAGTATTTAAACTGTATTACAGGTTTTGCATGAGCTTTCAATTACTATGAGTTTACAATTTTTTGTTATGCACAACTTCTAACTAATATGCACACAACTGTCCTTCAATTTACATATTTATTTTGATAATGATCTTGCCTCATACTCAAACAAAAACAGATACATTAGGACCCTGACAATTACTGCTCACTTAATTGGTAGCATAAACACATTTTTGAGTTACGTGCTCCTTTTTAAATCTGGTGCAGTATTCAATAAGACCTTTATTTATATTACAAATCTACACGATATTGAAGTCTTGGAAATATAAAATCAAAACAATACAATGACATCGACAACAGATTTAAAATGCCACACATTATGGCTAAACAAAACTGGCTTCATAGCCCTGTGAAGGCAAGTGGCTAACATGTACAATTCAGGAAATGTAAAACCCCTTGGTAAAAACATTTTACTGAACTCCAGAATTCATGGTCATCATATGATGCTGCACAAGTAAACCCATGACATTTATTCCCACACACACAAAAAAACATTAACTGCAACTTACCCTGAGCTTCATGGGAACATGGCACCACCTACTGGTGCAGTTCATAACTACACTTAGTATTATAATCTATGACGTTTCCAGTAGTTTTTCTTGTTTGTTTTGTTTTTTTTTTGTTTTTTTTTTTATCTTAATCCCTTTGAAACTGTTCATGATTGTGTATAATATATTTTTAATTTTGTTTGTGTAAATTGTGTTAGAATAGATAAATCTTTTGAGATATGTTGTTTTCTGTCATTTTAGTGAAATAAATTCAAGCAGACCCTGAACGTTTGTGCCACTTGGGCAATGATG
>JAUZNJ010048530.1:0-31273 GCA_034780135.1 Jordanella pulchra
AGCCTCTATTGCTCTGGTGTTTAGGGCCTGTTCCTGTGCAGCCAGGATGAGGGCCTCTGTGCTGTCCTTGAGTCCAGGTTTCTCCAGCCATTAGTAGGATTTCCTGATATCAGCCACTTCAGTTATTTGTCGGTGGTACATCCCATGTAGGGGCTTGTCCTCCCATGATGGTACCTCTAGCACCTCGTCTTCTGTTCCCCGTTGCCTGAGACATTCGCTGAGCACATCGTCCGTTGAGGCTTTGTCCTTGATGTATTTATGGATTTTGGATGTTTCATCCTGTACAGTGGCTCTCACACTCACTAGTCCTCCTCCTCCTTCCTTACGGCTTGTCTACAGTCTCAGGGTGCTAGATTTGGGGGTGGAACCCTCCATACATGGTTAGTAGCTTCCAAGTCTTAACATCCTTGGCCTTCATCTCTTCCATTGGCCAGTTATTTATTCCGGCAGGGTATCTGATTACTGACAAGGCATAGCTGTTTGTTGCACGGATCTTATTCTTGCCATTGAGCTGGCTTCTCAGGACTTGCCTTATTCGTTTTAATATATATATATATATATATATATATATATATGTGTGTGTGTGTGTGTATTCAAATCCCTACAAAGCAGTGAAAACCTAAACATTTGATACACTCCATTCACTACATTTACTTTAAAAAATGAAATGAAAAATGAAAATGAAGAAATGGGGAACAAGATCGTCATACTGATCAACAATATCTGCACTGCAGCACAAGGCTGTTAACTGTCCAGTTTAATATGAAATGGTTTCATATTTGAGTCGCACTGTATGCGACACCAAGAAACTTGATTTATTCATGGAAGGGTTTTTGACACCAGTGAACACAGAATAGAAGAAAATCCAACAAATACCAGATCAACTTAATGGGTAATTGTACTCTATTACTTCATACCTATTTTCAGAGTTTAATGTCAGCATATGTGTATCCTGACAGATCATGTAAAAGAAAAGAAAAAAAAGAGCTGACATATTGAAGAGCTGCATGTCGACAAATGTTTGCCCATCATCAGGGAACAAAGTTTGTGTCAGCATGATGAAAGCTATAGGGATGGCAGCTAGATGAGGGGCTGCTCAGGGAAAGCATGTCAGTCTTCAGGGCAACTGATGAAATAAATCCCTTCTGCACTCGTTGTTCTTTTTTAAAGTTATTTTAAAACATTTAAGACCCAAGCTTTACAGAATCTTGGTGCATAAATTTGCTTTGCATGCTGGTAAAGACTAAATGTTTTATCCCTCCTTCTCCTATTGCCTTATGAATGCGTGTGCTGTTATTATGCAGCTGAAACTAAACACAAAGTGATTCCTGTTGTCAAATTTTGAAATGATTGCTTCTCATGATCCATTAATGTATTAAAGAAACATCTTAAGGCATCATACTGTTGTCATAATGAGCACACTTCAAGAAGCATAAAAAACTGAGTTGCTGTGAGTTTGAGGAAAAAGAAGATTGTTTACTGCACTCTTTCCCTAAATTGTCTGTCCTGTTAACAGAGGTTGCTTCTTAGAAGTTTTGATAAGACTGGAAATCATTAAATAGGACTAAGTAAGATAATTCACCCTATTTATTAAGTTACCCCACAGCTGTGCTTCTGCTATTGCAGTGGAGGAAAATCTTTCCAGTCTCTGGAGTATTTATTTAGAGTGTCTCCATGTTTTTATGTTTTTAATGGGCTACAGTTCCTTTTTAAAATTGGAAAAAAGGAACTTCTTTTCTGCTAATTTCTTTAAATGTTGCTCAAATAAACAGTTAAATTTGCTGATAGTTAAATTTTTTTAAGTGTTTTTTCAATTATCTAATGTTTCCCAAACTCTTCCTTCTCCTTTAAGCTTAACTTTATAACTGGTTTGGTCTATAAAACCTCCTCCTCTTCCTCCTCACTCTTCTACTTATTTTTCTTAAATGGGATTTTCTGTAATGTGTCAGAACAAGAAGAGTTGCAATGTGTTTAATCTTATCCGTCAACCTGCCCTTCACCATATTAAAGAATAAGGAGCTCAGATCTGATCCTTGATCCGTCCCTCTTCCACCTCAACATCTGTCTTTCAGCTCTCTGGCCTCCCTTACACCAAACACCCCTAGATGCCGTTCGACAAAAGGTTACTCATGCACAAAACCAAACAATTTTAGTCTGTAAATTAGTGCTGCACTTCAAACTTTGCGTCCAAGGCTCCACCTCTTGATTTGCTCTCTTTACGCCCACATTCAACCGTCAATGGTTCATGCAAAGCACCGCATGAATGTCATTGTGTATTTACAAGAACCAGGTCATCAGTGTTATTTAATAGTAACCAATGGCAACCCTAGTAGCAAAGAGAGTAAGAAACCCCTGTTTAACCGATGCAGAAATAGATGTGCTGGTTAGGGAGGTGAATATGTTTAGCAGCCACAGTAGTGGAGTGATAAATAAAAGTGCGAATGGCATTGTTAATATTTGAGGAATGCGGTATTGAAAAAATATTTCAATAGTTTTCTAAATTTGATTTGGAGTTTAAGGTGCTTTTATGAATGTTTTTTATTTATGTGACAGGTCCTCATGTATAATTACAGCTCACCAGTGGAATCATACATCACGCTGCCGTTTCACTACCAATAAGGTCGATCTGCTCATAAAGTTTCACATTAAGTGAAATTAATTTTCTAAGAGGATTTATGATTGACTCTGGCTTCAGTTCTCCACCTCACTATCTGGGTTGTCATTTCCAGCCTTCCTTCCAAACATGCAGACCCCTCAGAGATCAGGTCAGAGTTGGTGTGAGGGACTGCACGTTTTACTGCCAAGTCTATTATTTATGGATCATAACAACCTTATGGAAAGTGACGTATGCAGGTTTAGGCCCTGTTTTGTTTGTGCACAAGCTTTATAAAGGAGACCATTGAACAAATGTTATAGAAATGGGATTTGGAGTTTTGTTTTTTAAAGCCATTGCTGACATAAGTCCAGCTTTGTGTTGTGTTAACACTGTGAAGATGTGAAATCCTTTTTTTATTGCTACCTAATAAATGCAAAACGCTGTTACAAACGACGCACTCTTAAGTCTGTTGTGTTTCTAAAATGTGTTCCTTAATATATTTTATTAATCCGTTTTAAAATCTTTTTTAATAGGTTACAACTCCTCTCTGTCGCTATGCTGTTGGCTGTATTCTGAGTGAGGGTGAAAGCGAAGTTGATGAAGAACTGCTAAAACTCTGCAAGGCATCGGGATTTAGTGTCTTCTCCTTCCCCGAAGTCAGCCATGTGATCTCTACCTCATTCCCTCACAGAGCCTTTCTTTCTGCATTCTTCAGAGTGAGAAGAGTCTATCCACAGCTTGAACTCTACATCAAGGTATGTAGAGATTTGGGATCTTTGCTACAAATCTCAATTAATGATGCAATAAGATTTTGTATGAACAGCAAACTATATTTGTCAGTTTTATTTTGGGAAATAAAATATAACATTAAAGATGTGAAGCAATTTCAACAATACAACCTCTTTCTTAATTTCCCGAAATATATATCAATGTTTTCAACATCTGAAGGAATTTTTTTTTACTCTTTACAGTATACCACATTAAAACTCACAGCTAGAATGTAGGAAAACAAACATTTCATAAACCAAAGCCAATATTTCTGATATTTCTGTATCATTTTATATTAAAGAATTTAAAATCTATTTGAAAATGTCATTTAATAGCAAAAACGGATATAATCTTTTTTTTCTGAAATGAAAACTTTGTTAAACACAATGTTTTTCAAACTTAAACTTAATGTTTAAGGAAATATGCAAATGTGGATTCTTGCCATTTTGTTTCTTTCAAGGTCTTTTTAATCTTTGCAAGATCTGTGAAAATATAAACACAAAAGGTTTTCAGATATCTGTTCCAAACAATAATTAATAATGAAATATATATGTTTTGGAAGAAGTATTTCTTGGACCTGTACCTCAATAATTTGTTCTTTCACTCAGTTTTATCATATGTACTTGCCAATTTATTGATCTTCCACAGATTTCATTTGAACCTTTCATTAACATTTGAGGCTCTCTAGTTCAATTGAGCAAAGAAAAAATTATAGATAAATTTAAGTGCGTAGTTGTAGACAAGGTCAAAGTAGTTTGCACCCAATTTTTTTTTTGAAAAAAAAAGACTCCTTCGTTAGAAGAGTTACAAGGGTTGGATAGTCTGTTTACACCTTTTCATGCTTCAACACGATTCATTGATAGACTCAGTTAACACTGAGCGAATATTGTATTAAATTTCGTGTGTAATAAGTAGTTCTTGAGTCCATTATGGGTAGGTTTATAAACCTGCATAGACAGGACCAACTGTGGTGTTAGCATCATACTATGTCAGTGGGATTGGTGTATTGCACCAAAAGTCAAATGTATAACCATATCTTGATCTTGATCATATCTGGCCATGTCAGTGAGGGCTTTAGCTTTGACAAAAAACATTGTTAAAAAGTTAACACAGGTATAAATGTACTTTATTTTATTTAACAACTAATATAAATAAAAGAAAGAAATAACGGTTCCATGTAAAATGCACTGGATTGGTATCTGATATCAAATCGCTGTTATCCGATTCAGCCAATTAGTCAATATCAGAGCCAATATCTAATTCATGTATTTGATCAGTGCATCTGTGATAAAAGAAAAAGGTGGTTCTGGGTCGTTTTATAAGTTTCCTTCTTAAAGAAATTCTCTGGTAATTTTTTAAATAAATAAATAACTTTGATGTTGTGCTTTCTTTGTGGTTATTTACAATACAGAATTGGTAAGGAAAAAAGAAAGGAAATATTTAAAGTTTTCCTTCTACCACTGCAAGTAAATGATCAATATTTACAATATTCTGATCTCCCCAAGTATGACTAAGTCTTTCTGAATTTGTTCACTGAGGAAAAAAAAAAAGTATTTCATTATACGTTTTGCACATGAATACTTTTTATTATTCATCTTGTGTTTGGCTGATCCTGTGCAGGATTGGAGGCTTGTGTTTGGGAGACATTATGGCACATAGAGAGATAAAGATGTGGTGTGATCGTGAAGAAATGGGGAAAAAAAAAACAGTAGGTGTCTTATGAATGATGTATCTAAGTGTTGCCAAAGGGATGTTAAGAAAGTGAGTCACCGTGAGGAGTGGAGGACTCGGTGAATATGGTGAAACAGCTAAGCGTGCTAAAACAGGTGGCATCGCCGTAGGCTGTCTCAATTGCTGTACGACTGCTGAAGGGAGAAAAATGTTTGTGTGACCCGTCTGTGGCTGGTTCTGCCATCTGGTCGGAAGCTGTTTAGACCTGGCTTTTCTCCAGTGGCACTTACTCTGTATGAAAGGTCAGCTTATATACTATTCGTACTTGTGGAGCCCAATATAATTTGAACCTCTATCACATTTTATCATTAGAACAACTTTTGATATTTTCATATTTATTTTTGCACTTAATCTGAATGTTTTCCGTGAGCTTGTTTGAGTGTGCACAAACGTAATTACTTAATTCCTTTAATTACTTCATTATTCATTGATTTGTTTTGGAAACTTTTACTTATATTGTTTTGAACATAGCCTTATTTCCTCAGTTTTCACACCTTCAACACTAACTCTTTAAAATTCTTGCAGTGTCTAAATCTTCTGATAGACTAATTCTTTTGAATTACATTGTGTAATCACTGTAGACATTTAGTGAGTCACTGGAAACTGAAGTGCCTAAGCATAAAAAGATATTTGAACAGGGTTTACATGTACTCTGGAAAAGTCTAGTTTAATTTAAATGTTTTCTAAATTTGCATTTGTAAACCATCCATTCCTTCATCAATTGAATACATCATACCTTCACCAAAAAACGAAAAAATCAATTAATTATTGGTAGGTAACTTGGTAGAAAAGCTTGTTTTGTTATGTTACTATCTGCAAGTCAGTGAAGAAAGTAATAATGGAAGAACCCCAAGAGTGGAACCCACAGTTGATTATAGAATCATTTTTTTTATTTTAGTTTTATGGCATTGTGGAGCACGCAAAAAAAGGCAAAGAACCTTTGTCACAATAGGAAAAATAAGTGAAAACAAGAATCGTATCGGGACAGAGCTTGCAGAAGAATCAGTGCTAATAAGACTTTATCTTCTAACTTCGTCTATACCCCTTTTTCCTTTGTTACAACTACAGTGCATTAATCTCAGTGCTCCCCACCATAAGTTAGAACTGAAGAAGCCTCTTGGATGAGAGGTGAAATGTCTTTTAGAAAACTTTCTGCCTGAACTAAACTTTCCAAGATATACACCAAATGTTTGTTTTGATATTGTTTTAGTGCTTTATGAATCTTAAAAGAATTTCAAAACCTGAAAGTCCTGCAATGCCTTTTGATAAGGCCTCAGAGCAACCAATATTAATTAAAAAACGGATCTACAGCAACTCTAAGTTCTGGAAAATCCTTCCTATAATAACATCAAGGAAAAAGATTCCTGTCTCCGACAAACACAAACAGGGACGCAGCATCAAAGAAAACAACACATAATATACCAGCAGGAAACACTGATATTTCAAATTTCTATGCTACTGGCATATAAATTAAAAATGACATGTAACATAACTATGCACCTTTAACAACAATTTCCGAAGGATTACATATGTAAAATAACATGTTATTACTCTTTAAAATCTCTCTAGTCATATTTTTGGTGATAAGCCAAGAATGAATTCAGATGCAGAAATTATAATAAATACAGTAAAAATTTTGAAGAAATGTGAAACAGTCAGATTACTGGGAAAAGTTTTCAGTAGCTTTCTTTCCATCAATAAGTATTCTGATGATGGCTCAATATATCCCAAATGAGGAGACCTTTTCAAACAAGCTCATTAGCATTTAACATGCCTAGCTTGTCATGGCCGAGTGGTGTCTGTCTGTTACACTTTGAATGGCTGCCCCATGGCCAAGCCTGATATTTGCCTTGTCAGACCATCGATTGGCCCCAGTGTTTTTCTTCTGTGCCTTGGCTCTTTAGTCTTGGGTTATATCACAGAAGCTTTGGCATCTTGAGATTTTACTGTTTTGCATAGTGGTCAGGCCTGCAGATGGAGGTGGATATTATAGAGGGTGGATAATATTGCTGACATTTAAATAGATCTAAAGTTTGTGAAAGACAGATGATGGAACATTTGTTTGCTTGGGGCAACTCAAGAATCTAGCCAGCATGGAGTATCTGTACATAATGTTTATTTGCTGAGTCTAGTTGTTTGTTTATAGAAATAGGTTCTGGATCAGCAGGTTAGTTTTTGGACCTATTCTGCTCTCATCCATTGTCTTCTTGTTATTTAAATGCATGACAGTGATGTGGAGAAGAGCACCAGTGCTGGTCTGTAGGATTGGTTAAAGATGCCAACTTTTTGCTTACGGTGACGTCCATTCAAAAAGGTCAGAAAAGGTTGTTGGGTTTACATACTTGAAAATGTCATGAAGACAGTTTCCTGCTGGAAGATGTGGAGAGGTAGTTAAATTGCACATTCACATGTACAAAGTCCTGTTAACATATTTTCTTATTCTTCCATATCTTTCAGTCTAATGAATTTTACCCATTTAAAACTTTTACACTGGAAACCATTTCTTTTTTTATATAGAAAAGAATGGTATTCTTTCTTTTATTCAAATCTGCAATTTCTGCTGCACTGTAGCACCAAGTTTGCCAAAATTTTAACAACAAAGATTAACAAAGCTTCATTGTAAACATAGGAAAATGTGAAATGTAAAATAAACTGTGACCCATAAAACTGTAAAAGTAAATTATGTAGAAAAATATTCTAATAGCTCTTTTTACATGTGTCTCCGTTCACACCAGGGTTCGAGAAGCTGTATCCAGATATAACACTTATTTGGCGTGGTGTCTATATTAAAGACAAGAGTTGTTTTTATATTTTTGCAACTTAACAATATTACCTTCACTGTTGATTTTAGATTTACTCATTTTTTAGAAATTTGGAAATGGATTAAGTAGAAAATGAAACTGAGACGTTATAGCAGTTATAATAAGTATTTTTTCACCTTTATACTTCCTAATTTTTTTTTTTTTTTTAGTAGAAAATCTTTTCTTCTTGATTTGAGAGACCTGTAGTTGTGGTAAAGTTTCATAAAATCAGCATCCCTTATGGAATATGTGGGTTCTCATGAACAGAAAAGCTGATAATTCTGTTCTTATCAAGTGTGTCGCATCAGGACCCTGCAGGCCGGCTCGTCCCTCAGGACCTTCTGGGGAGTTTGCCTGTTAAATGTTCAAACATGACTTTAATCCAGCAGCAGCTGGGATTCTACTGTTGGTGTTAAATGTCACATCTACATATGATTGATCTGATTTAAACTTTATTCACTGTTGCTCTGTCACTCTGAATTAAGATCAGGCAGCAGGGTGTGACTGCAGTTTTGGAGAGTTGGTTATTTTTAGATTTGTGACAAACAGTTTTTGTGCCTGTGGCGGACGTATCAGTTTGTTAAAGACCAGCAAATGGAGCAATACTTTAAGAACATACTTCTGTTTTAATGCCATGAGTCAGTAATTGTGTTGTAAAGGTTTGGTCTTGTTTGAAATACAGATGCAAAGAAATTTGAAATTTGTCCACGAAAAACATCTGGAAATGTTTATTAAATAAACAAAATAATCAAGCTGTACTTTAAATTGGAAAAAAGGGTGTAAAGAGTCTAAAATTTGGTGTCTTTGGAGCTGCTGCTAGCAGGAACAACATAACAGCCTAATCTTTTTGTCAAAGGGAATTTAGGAAAGCCTCAATTTCAATTGACATAAGAATAATACAATCACAACGTATACCTGGAGATATTATTTTGTTACAAGTTGTCTTATTGGATTTTCATGCTAAACATGGGTATTTGATTAATTTGAACATCATTTTTTTTCACAAACCGCTGATTTTGTTTTTTGGGGGACTTTATCTTATCCACATCCCCTTTATCATAATAACATACAGCTAGATACAGGTTCATACAGTACATAGACACATTTGACATTTAAATAAAAATCTCTTAGCAGGCTGCAGAAAACCCACAATTTTTTTTAGCCATCAACAGTCGCATAATACTGGCTGGAAGATTTATCAACCTTCTCGTCTGAAACTGCACATTTAAACTAATTTTTTTCCTGGCATTTAAGCATTTTGTTTACAGTTCAGGTTGGAAGGAATTTCCAAAACCAGCTTTATTGTGGGTTTTAGATCATTGACTTCAACATTATCCAAATTTTATATATCTAGCTCTTGATTTGACGTGAAACTTAAGAATTAAAAAATTACAATTTCTAAATGTATTATTTACCAGGACACTGTCTATTAATAAATGGTACTTTAGAAACATGCCAGAATTAGCCGTTTTTTATTCATAGTCCTTTAAGCCAATGGTACAGTGAAAGGCATAAATTATTATAAACAATTCCTAAAATAAACAACAGAGACAAGATAAAAATACTGTGTCAGGAAGTTGTAATGTAGGAGCAGCAGCAGAGAAAAAGCAAAATGATTACAGTGGAAATTTATCATAAAAAGCAGCATTGTTATTTCTTTAACCACAGGCAGCAGTAACAACCGGTTTAGTAAAAACATAAAAGCAACAATGTAAATATCATACAACAGTGAGACAGGTTAAGGCGTTGGATAGATGCAGAATAAAATAATCATTGTTTGCAACAGAATGAGAAAACCATGCAATAATTACGGTGACAGAAAATCCGAAAAGCATCACGTTCATAACTGAACTAAAAATAAGCAACAGCAGGAGTTCAGTCTTGACACGTCTGGAAAACATTTTGTGCAAATCAGGCTATATTAGGTTAATCAATGTTTCTGATGTTGCTGAATGTCTAAAAGTCCTCATTCTAAATTGGATAATACAGTCAACTCTGGACACTCCTCAGATGTTCTGTGTGGGAATTTTCTGAGTCTGATCAAATTACTTGGCGGGGCCATCTAATGTAGGATTTTATTGTCTGACAGTTATTCATGATTAATTTGCTTTGTTCAGTGTTTAGGTATTCTTTATTACTTGATCATTACTCATTTAACGTTGTGCAATGAACAAACATCCCTTTAAAAAACTGTTTAGCAGGTAATGACTGCTTCAGGATTGATCGCTGGTACATGTTCTTAGGTTAAAAACCTTGACCTTGTCTTCCATATACAGACATATCATCAGGACAAACATTTCACTCGTCTCCAGTTACTTTTTTCACTGTGCTTCATGCTGCATAAAACTTCTATCCAGACATTGTTCAGTTTCTTAGAAGAAATACATTCTACACAAGACACACGGAAATATATACAGGACCAGCAGAGTCACTGAAAAAGAAAAACTGACATTTCACATTTAACATTTAAATCATAAAATTAGAAATCTGCTTTAAAAGCATTTTCTAATTGCACATTAGAATTGCATTAGTAACAAGGAGTTGTAAATTGTATTTATCCATTATTAAAAATATCAATTTGAAAATGTATTTTCAAATCCTATTTCTAAATTGACATTAAAAAACACAATTTAAAAATCTAAATATAAATACTTTTCCTAATCACATTTTAAAAAAGTAATTCCTTATTCAATTTCTATTTTTTACACCTTGCATTTTCAAACCCTTTTTGCAATTGCATTATGGTTTTACTTTACCCTCTCCTTTTACGTTTCTGGTACCTGAGCACAGTTGCTCCTCAGATGTAACCAGCTGTCCTATACTGCCCTACTGGGCTAATAACAATTAAAAATGAGGGGAAAGGTAAAGTAAAAAGAAAATACAACTTCAAAAAGGATTTTAAAAATGCAAGGTGAAAATAAAAATAAAATAAGGATTTACCATTTTAAATGTGATTAGGAAAGGTATTTATAATAAGATTTATGATTTTAATAATATCAATTTAGAAATACGATTGAAAATATACTTTTAAATTGTAGTATTTCTTATTGGATTAATGAATATAATTTGCAATTCCTTGTTAATAATTAAATTTAAACTGTACATTTACAAACACCTTTTTTGTCTAGATTTCTGATCGCATTATTTAATTGTTAAATCTGAAATGGCTGCTCTTTTTTTAGTGGCTCTCTTGGTCATACATGGTAAGAAAGGATTTTCAATGCATACATGTTCGGCAGACAAAAGAATGTTGAAGAAATTAACCTTATTTAGAGTCATTTGATGTTAGCAGAAGTGTATGTCTTTATACAAGCCTGTACTTAAAAGTTTGAACATGTTTGGGTTTTGAAAGAAACCTTTTAATCATTTTTAATCTGTGGTGGTAATTCTTGTTTTAAATAATCACCAAAGTTTGATGTTAAACAATTCACTCTGGATAAAGAACATTTGAAATAAATAATCCAAAGTCTAAAATAGATCCAGCATTCACGTTAAAAATGACTTCATTTAAACTTTCGACTCAAAGTTTAATTTGGCATCGAGAGCTGGAAGTTATGATGCCTTTGATTATTCACCAAAGGGAAGCCCAAGCATCTTTCACAGACTGTATAATTTTTTGCTCTGTTGGGGCAAAGTTGTTTTAAAAGAAGATGCCTTTAACAGTCTTTGTTATATTGTTGCTCTGCTAAAGGAAATAACAGACGTAGAACACACACACATACACAGTTCTATTCTTTGCCACTGTCTTTTGTTGGAGTGGATATGCAAATTAAATAAGTTTGCTTAGTGTTCTCTTGAGGGATTTTCTAAAAAAGTAATTGAAGAAGCAATTTTAAACCGTTCAAGTATGAGCCTGAAAACAGGGTGGGGGCATCTAACCAAAGGTGTGGGGTTTTAACACCCTAAGTGAATGAAATAAAGAAAATAGAAAAGATAAAAGACAGGGACTTAAGACTTAACAGCCCTGTTCTGCTCAGTGACTTCAGACAGTCCTTGGTCATTTGTCAAGGGTGAATACATTTTTGCAAACACTGTCACTGCTTGACTGACACCTGGATTGTTCCCCTTGGCAGCAACTACTGTCTCTTATCCTGCTTCAGACTCTTTCTACCATTATTTTTATTCACTGTTATGAAGTGAAACGAAGACTGTAATTGGGTTGTAGAGATACCGTGTTCCATAATTCTGTTCTTTATGTGAAGCTATCACGCTCTGAACAGACTGTGGTACCGTTAGAGAATCACTACCGTCATTCTGCTGCTCTGACATTTAAAATAAGCAAGGAACAAAGCAAACTACTGAGCTAATGGCACTAATATCAGGGATTTACATGCTGTTATAAAGTTAAAAAAATAAATAAAGACAAAGTGGGCAGTGAGAGGAAGCAGGGACATGGCCCTGATAAAGTAGTGTCTCACCAAGCTTACAGTTTGCTCTTAATAAAATGCAACACTAATGAATCTGTCAAATGTCATCATAATTACTCATTCTGTCTTACAGCTGAATGGATGCACTTTCATTACAGTGCCTCTTGAGCTGCACTTTAAGTATTTAATCAGGAAAAAAAACATGACACCGTAACTTTGAACATCTATGTTTTCTAATTCTACCAATAAATATATTGTAGACACTTTTTGAAACTTCTCAAATGTCATTATTTCAGTGATTCAAATAAAATATTACCATATACTATATTATGTAGATTTATTCACAGTTTGTTTCTGTAAACTTTGATTATTCAAACCAGAGATAATAGGATCCTTTAAATTGAGGATTTAGTCCAGTCCAGAATTAAATATGAACTTGCATAAGAGGCCTAGTTTATAAGCAATTTAATGATAAATAACATTTTACCGATATTGTAGACAGGCTGATTTAAGTGATTTGAATCGAGACGTAATTCAACAAACATGTAAACATAAGAAAAAGGGCCAAATCACACATTCGCCATTTTTGCTTTGGCCTCAATCATACTGTACTTACGGGTGGTATGTCTAAATGTTTCTGTTGAGTAGAGGTAAGAGAAATTACTTAAAAGAATTATTGAAGAGATATGTTTTGGGGAACACTTAGAAATGAAACATTAGGGGCTATGCTAAAATATCAGCTCTGAAATTCCACTATTAAAAGTTGGATGACCCATAGGAAGTCTAATGTCTAATTTAAGGGATTCTGAGATAAATCTGGTACCATGGTTAGTTGTTAATGACATAAAATATAAACATGACATTTTTCTTAACTAATCTGTGCTATAGAAAGTGTTTATATTTCTCTGGAAATATATGTGAAGAACCATGTAATCACTTCCTAGCTTTTCTTTTGTGTTTATTTAGGGAAATACTACTGTAGGTACATATATTTTTGGTAAATAGTAAATACATTTTTTTTCAGTTTTCACCTCTACTTGAATAAAGTACAGTATATAATAATTTATGTTCAATAAGTATACTGTAATTATTAGCCATCTGTGGTTGGATTCAGCCTTCAAGTTCGGCTTTCAAACAAATTTAAAAAGAGTAAGATGGTGAAACAGTTTTTCAAATAACTGCTTTCTAACTTATAGATTTAAGTGAGGGAACATGAGAGTATGCTGACAGGCTTAGGTTGAATCTAGATATTTTTCTTGATTCACTGTCCATTGGTACTGTGAGGAGATGCTTATTGGGAGTAAAAAAATGCACCGACTAACGAAATTATTTAGCAAAAGTTGGTTATTTCCTCTGATCGGCTTACCTAAAACAGTGGAGTTTATGTCTCAAAAATGGGCGGCTATATTCAATACCTCAGCTCCTGCATTTGAAAAATAAACCCTAAAGATTATGAAATCATGCAGAAAACTCTGCTTTACAATGATCCCGTATTGAACATCTGCTGTTAGCACAACACACTTACTGACTTATCTTTCCAGAACTTATCCATTCAGTTGTCAAAGCTCATTGGTGCTTTAGTTGGCTTTAGTTTATCTATTTTTTTCTAAATGTTTCTATATTTGGAAATCAATTTTATTTAATCTTTTATCTCTTTCCATTTCACCTTCGATGTGTTTTACAGTCTATATTAGTCTGCTATTGTCATAAGTTAAGTATTAGCAAAAAAAGGAAGAAAATCTTACCACCTTAGTTTCATGGATTAGTGAGAAAAACATTTATGGGGTACTATATGATACATTATTGTGACTTATAATTGAAAGCCCAAAATATTTGGCCTAAAGATTAATGTTGCTATCTATCTGTCTGTCCACCCATCCGTCTAACTGCCCTGCAGTGGTTAATGATGTGATTGCTAGGGGTCAGGGATGTGCTGGATGAAACGTTACAGTATAAAACTATTATGATTTACAATATTAGGCTTTGAAACACTGCTTGTATCTATATCTAAATATCATTGTCCTATAAGACCTAAAAATAATGTTCTGAGGCAAACTTCTAAAATATTCAGATGTTTTCATTTTCTAGCAAAGTGAATTCAACCTTGAGTGGGATCATGTTCAAAGAAGACAGTTCAAAGTTAGAGCTTAATGCCAAACTAATTATTCAGCCAAGAAGTTGTATAGTTTTGGCTTTGAATACGTATCTGCTAGTTTACAAAGATGCAGAATGAAAATGGCAGAAGCGCTTCTGCTATTCCAATATTGGGTAACATCCAACACGATGCAGCACCCATTTATGTGAAAGTCATGCAACAAAGTCAAAGAATCAACTTGCATGATACATAGATAAGAGGGTGTCGTTAATGTAGATTGCCTAATGTAAGGTAAGTTAGAATACCTTGGAGTTGTTTCCAATGAAGTTTACAAAATCCACTGTCAGGATACTAAACGGAGAGTAAGTAGGACAAATTTATTTAGGGGTGTTCATGAGAGCCCCACCGGGACTGTCTATTCCATATTTTCATCATCTGAGGATAATGAACAATGGTTTGCTTGAAAGTCTTTAGAAATTACACCGTAACCTATCCATGACTGATAGAGGTCATTGATTTAGTTTCTCATATGTTTTCGAAATGGCTTTAGATTGGATTAAGACGTGTTTTTTTTTTTTTTTTTTTTTTTTTTTTTTTTTTTTTTTTTTTTTTTTTTTTTTTTTTTTTTTTGAGCTTTTTACGGCACCAGTGGCTCGTTTCTCTGACAGTAGGCCGACAGGAAAGGGGGTATGAGAGAGAGGGAGAGACATACGGGAAAGGACCACAAGCCGGACCCGAACCTGGGTCGCCCGAGTCGAGGACTAAGGCCTCCGCACATGGGCCGTGTGCACCAACCACTGCGCCACCTGCACGCCCCAAGACGTGTTTCTTTTTAAAATCTTTTAGCTTACCTTATAATATAATAGAGATTCTATTTAGGGGGTTTATTAACTTGGTCACTCTGGCTACATACAGTTCTACTTTAGCTAAGGAAAATTAACTAAACTTTTAAAAATTACTGATACCTCATCTGATTCAGTTTTACTCGTAATTTAAAAATAGCCTTTTTTATTTACTTTCGTTAATGATTTTTAACAAAACCCTTCAATTTACAGATTGCCCAGCTCAACTTTAAAGCAGAACAACAGTACAAAATCATTTATACAGCTTGAAGTTTGCCTCATGCACTGTAGTATTGAACATTTTTTTATCAGTAAAGGTTGCTAGAAGCAGAAGCTTGACAGAAATCCTTTTTCTGTAATGGTTCTGTGAATATGTATGCCTTATCATTTACCATGACAGCAAAGATTTTATAAAAGCCATAAAGCTGAGGCAGGAGTTGGTTCTTGAGTTGTCCTTTTCATAGCTTAATGCGAGTCTGAAACCTGCTGAAGGAGGTCACATACACTGACAATTTGCTGGCTGATAAAGCAGCACCACTGCAACCTGAAAAACGTTCAACACACAACTGTATGGTTCTCTGCATTCTAGCTCCAAGTCAGTGGGCATGACTCACGTTCCATAATGAAAATATAAATTTGTAATGAAAGATTAAAAAAATAATAATAATTCGCCTTTTCAAATTTTAAACAAACTTACCATTTTATAGATCCAGAACCACCACACAGTTAATTGTCAAGATCAATGGCATTTTACATCTACCAGATCTTACCCCCCTGCTCATTGTCAGCCTGAGTCTGTTAATTTAAGAAGCCTTAATTTAAACAGAAAAAAGTTGCAACAAAATATAGCCTGTAAAGTCACTAGTAACAGGAGTTCATCTTCTTTCTAGGGCAGTGAACCATATAGCGAAACACTTAAAATATATTAATTTGAACAAAATAGAGAGCTGTACAAATTTTCATTCCCATATCTTGCTGTAGAAATCTCTGTAAATACTTTTATTGAAACTATCCCCCAGAATCTCACAAGAATCTGTTGGTGATATTAAATCCTGTTTTCATGTGTCTAAGCTGGTCAGTTTCATTTTCCAATTTCTGTTTTTCTTTGTTCAGAGAAATTGCAGTGTGCTTGGGCTGGAAGGAGCAGCACATAACTGTGTTGCTCATTGTAGAGATTTTCAATTCCCTGCGGTCACTGAAGGCTGCTGGTAATATCAGCCATAAAGCGATTTTAACAGCAACTGAGGTCTTCTTAACTTTAGACTTTAGAAGCAAGTTATCATAGGCTTACTCTGTGGGGTACAGTTGCTGCAGTTCTCTCTATGCTGTAAGCATTTCTTGAGATACCTCTGATGTATGTCTTCATCTTCACTGAACCATATTAACAGTTATCTGAACTCAGACATGCCTCTAGAGATATGACCAGGATGACCCTGAAATGACAACTGCTCTTAAAATCGAGACAGATACATTCCCTTTGCTGAGTCTCAGTATACGTACTACATACACAAGAAATATGTAGCGTTCATATACACTAATCCCCTTCGCTCTGCATAGGACACTCGTCTGATGACAGGAGGAGTGAGCCTTTGAAAAATTTCTATTTCCATTTGTTAGTGATGCTGACATTTCTCCACAAAAACGAAATGTCACCTCATAACAGCACTCTGTGTGGATGTAACTTTGTTTTGCTGTCGTTTGGCTAATTCCAAGCTTTTGTTATTTGATTTATATAGTAGTTACAGAAAGTCTATGAAACATACCAAGTTTGAACACAGTGTTTTCCTACCACTGAGGGTTTAAACTGTTTAACTTTCCTTTAAAGAGGAAATCCCACTTTAAAGGTTTCTTGAAAGAAGACTCTGACCAACAATAAATGTTGAATTCATGAGAAGAAATGCCTACTTCATCCTGCTGATCGAACAGTTGAGTGTATTTTTTTACATAGTACCTGAGGCTGTAATGGATGAAATAGAATAGGGCAGGAATTTATTGCGCTTTCTGAAGTCCAGGACCCTAATATCTACTCTGCATTCAGTCAATCACCCAATAAATCACAAACACACTGTGATCAAAACTGGTTAATCTTAAAGACGGAATACCCAAACCGTGTCATTGTTCATGCGGTCCAGTGAAGCGAGGATTGATTGGACTCCTATATTGAAGAAACCGAACAACAACTACACAAATTCATGGCGAATTACAGAAGAACAAGTAGCTCTGGGGTGCGGTGTTGGTTAAGCGCTCGACCATGTATGGAGGCCTCGGTCCTCAAAGCGGATGTCACTGGTTCTAATCGCGGCCAGTTGACCTTTGCTGCATGTCTTCCTCTCTCTCTCTCCACCCCTTTCCTGTCTGCCTGTTTTCAAAAATGATACAAAATAAAGGCCACTAGAGCCTTAAAAAACAAACAATTAAAAAAAGAAGAAGAAGAGAAGTAGCTCTGAGCAAGACTCGGCTGTACACTTGCACCTCAAGAACAAAAACACACCTTTGGCGGCGAAAATGTTCCGATTTTGGGCCGGGAGGAAGGATGGTTTGAAAGGAGAGTGAAGGAGACCATCTTTGTTAAGAGGAAACAAACCATCATTGAACAGAGAGGGAGGATTGCTGCTTCAGCTTTCAAGAGTCATTTTAAAGAAATGATATACTAATAACTCTTATCATGATTCAAATTTAACACAGCCATTACACAACAAAGGCTTTCACAATCCAGGAGTGATGACGGGTTGACTGCATTAAGAAGTGTATTTATTCTCTTACAATTTTAGGGTTTTTACTTTTTTTGGTAATTCACAAACAATGAATAATAGAAATGAAAACATGTATGTTATAGGGTTGGATTAACTGTTTATTTACCTGCAACCCTTTTAATCTGTAAAAAACAACCAATTGGGTATTTTGTGCATTTTAATCCAAATAATATTTGATTTTTCATTGAATGTACAGTAAAGTGCGAATCAGCAAATTTCCTCTAAAGTAAGCAGTACCAATTCAGCATGGTTGATATCAGTTTTTTATTATCGCAGCATCTGGTAATATGTCCATGTGATACACCCATCTGTGTGATGGGTTTAATGGTTAAATAACATATATAATTTGGTGACTTTAAAAATTGATAAGATGGTGCAAGTTTGCAACAAGCTTTTAGGTCAGAATAGTTTCTGTACCTTTGGTTATGTAACACACTTATTTCTAATGGCTATGCACTGTGCTCAGTCTGTGTGCAAACAGGTGACTAACATTTTAAATGATGCGTTACACTTTCTAAATATTTAAAGAAATTTGTTGATGTGTCATTTCCAGTGGCCGGGCTTGTAATGAGGCCACATTGCATATAATATTTTCATGCCAGAGAAATTAAACAGCTGATATTTGTCTGTCCAAATAGCCATTCCTGCACTGCCAGGGGGAAAATAACAGCACACATGTAATTGACCCTGTTACTGAGGACTGCCATGAGGATTCTCCTGAGCCCTGAGGTCATCATACTGCTGGGGGGGGGGTGTAGGAAGAAAATGAAACAAAAAAAAAAAATAATAACACCTTTCACAATCCTCTACACAATTACAAGCTCTGATATGAACTGCTTGACTTTCTCTTCCAAGAATACTATGTAGAAGATACCTCATTATATAGTTCGAGCTATTTGGTTGGTCTGTTGTTAAAATGCTCGCCCAGTGAAGTAAAGCTGTGAGTTGCATGTATGCAGAGAGTAAAAAATGGCCTTGCAAATTTAATGATGGCTTCCCACCATGATTAGTTATATGATGTTTGGAGACACACAGCATACAATAGATGGCCCATTTGTTGTTTTAAAGTGCTGTAAAGTTGATGCTTAAAACTAATGTTACTTAAATAAAAGTAGAAAAGACACTGTAAAAATGATTTCTGGAAGAAATAAAAAAAAACCCAATAATAAAACAACGGCAACGTTTACTAATATGATGGCAAGTATTGAGATTGTAAATATGCAAAATAAATTGCTACTCAAATGACAATATTTCTAATCATATGAAGAAATACTAGTAACTGTTGAACAGTTTTAAAGGTTCACTTATGGTGGGTGGTATCCACAGTAATAAAGAAGTGAAGAAGTCCATGATGCAGTCATGAACCCTAACAATGAGGTATTCAGTATGGATGGTGTCTGCGGAACATTTACATTTTCATGCAGAAAACTCTTTCCTTTGCTCTTCTTGTGTTTTACTGGGGTTTTAGTCAGTTTAATTTATCCTGACTAGTTTAGTGCCTTATATGAGAAAATAAGGCTACCAAACAACAACAAAAACAAGGACAATTACAATTCATAAAAAGATATGAATTACAATTGTCATGCCTTGTATGTTATTGCAGTGGTGAAGGTGTGTGTTTGTCCGTCCATCTCTGTACTTTTGGAATTGAATGACATCGACAATATCATGTTTAATAGAATCTTAATTTCTGAAGGGCTCCTTTTTTTCAATTTCATCCAATTTGCATTGTCATTTTTGGAGCACTATTTTAGTATTAAAGTTGTATTCAATGTGCCTTTTAACTTTAAACTTTTTATCATGTCTTTATTTATGATATTACATTGCTGTCTGGTAAAACAGCAAATTAATTTTCAAATAGACAAGTAGAAACTATTGGATCTCTGAAGCTATTTAATGTAAAAGAAAAATCATTATCTCATATTTGCTAACTAAAAGGGGTTCTATTTTAGACATCAGTATGAAACTACATGATCACAGTAGATTTGTTGTGTAAAATATATGTAAAATGTATGTTTTGCTTTACTCGCATGCAAATGTCAGAGGCTTTAATTGGCCTATATAATGCTGTCAAACTTTCTTGTTTTGACAATAAGGAAGAAGACATTGATTCCAGAGCAACTTCTGGCTTTTATTTTATTTTTTTTTTTACAGTTTATTAAATGAAAGTGTGATGTATTTTTAGTAAGTTTATTTTTATTTTTAGTAAGTTTATTATTTAGTAAGTTTTGTTACCAATGGATTTGCAATACAAAATATCATAAAAATATACTTGTAAGTCACTCAGCTTTACCCAAGAATTTTTCATGTTTATTTAACTTTTTTCCAGTTAAGGAGCACCACCTTTGGCTCCTTATATATATCTATATAAATAGATATGTATACATTTATTTTTTTGGTACATCTTTTTTTAAATAACTACGTCATAGTTTGTTTGCTGACTTTTATTCAGCCTGTTTTACTTGATTGCTTTTTGACCATGTTAGCTAGAAAACAGCTGGATGAGAAAGAGTCAGTATTAAGGTTGCAGCCGTACAGGTTTGGTGTAGAGTGCAGCCCTGGGAGCAGCCAGCAGATTTTTCTTGATATTGTTTAGTTTTTGTACTTTGAACTTAAATTGCTGTGTCAGAAAAATAATCTAGAATGCTCTATGAAATTACAAATGACATTCCAAAAGCAATAATCTGTTTTTTTACACAACTGAGGTTAGTGTGTCTTAAATCAGTACAATACCTTCCGTATCGTACAGTACAGCACCTTCAAATGTAAGGAAGCTGGATGTTAGTTATTTAGAGAGATGATGTAAATGTCCCCACTTAAAGCTTAATTTCTCCTTAATGCAAATTTTATTTCTGATCTTAAACTGATTGCATCCAATCTCACTCATACATCTGCATGTAGTTATGAACAGACACATATTTATAAATCTGGGTTTTATCTCAGGCTGGTGAAGGAAGTCGATATGAATATCCAGATGTTTCAGAGAAAAAGGCACCGATAATTAATTCATTTAAAATTTCTGAAACTGACAGCATTGTTCCTGCTGACAGCAGTCAGGGAGCTTTTGTCTGCTGCCGTAATTGGATTGAAACAGATGGTAAGAGAGTCGATTGGATAGAAGTCTTCTCTCTAAAAATCAGCCTCGTATTGGTCTGTCAAATCTGCAAACCTGATTTTCCCATGTTTGCTGCCATCCCCCATAGTTGAGCGTTGCTGCCTGTCATTTCTCCCACCTTGCTTGAATCTGTAACAACAGCTGGAGGCACTGAAACCTTTCTCTTAGGAACGGTCAAGAAAGAGTTATCAAAATATTCAACTCTAGGAGAGAAGATTGTAATAAAAGATAATGTCTTACCAGGTTATGCTAGGATATTAATAATGTTGATAACTGAGATAAATAATCAGTCATATTGAGGTAGTGTTTAGTAGTTACAGTATGTGTTCAGTTTTAGTATTACAGCAGTTTGAGTCAGGAAAGGTAAAAGTAACAGGCACTGGATGTGCACATAAATGACTATGGAATACTAACAAGCCTGGGAAAATGATTGTTAGACTTTCAGCGTCTGAGGAATTCAAGGTGAGGAAAAGGAAAAAAAAAAAAAAAGAGTAGAAATGTGGAATACATTCACTGGGATGGACTGAAATGGTAAAGATAAAATAGGGGCACACTTTATGAAAGTTAAATAGTGAAAGAAAATGGCTTTATTCAAACTAATTCATCTATTGTCAGCTTATCTGCTAGAATGTTGCCACCATAACACCTGATTAATTTTGATGAATACCAGATGGGATCTTTCAACTGGGCTGACTCCAGTTTTGTTTAATGCCTCTTCTACATTCTTTGATACAGACCTCTTTTCCTTTACAAACATGTCTGTCACTAAATTAAACAACCGATTTTGCAAAGCAGGGCACACTTTCTGTTCTGTATTATATTTCACAAGGTGTCATCATGCTTCAGCTCATTCGGTAAACAGTCTGTGGATTTTTCAGTTTTGTCCTGGTTGAAGAGCAAGTATTGCATTTAGGAGCACTTGTGTAACAAAGCTTCCAATGAATTAGATGTAAGCGAATTACAATTGCCATAAATATTTGTTCTCAAATAGTGAAAACATTTTAATTTATATTTCCATAGAAAAAAAAAAAGATTAAAATCATGTTTGTGACTAAAACTGCAAAAACATCCCTATTATTTTTGATTGACTGTAGACTGTGCCGGATTTTCTTTTCTATACTACATCTGGAATTTAAAGTTTTAAAAAAACTAAACTGTCAAATGCACTGGATTATTTTTTGATGCTTTTACATTATAATTTTTAGCTCTTGTAATCTAAGGATAATTGCAACAAGAAGAGAATAGTAGTGAAAGGACTGCAGCAGCAGCATTTTTACGTTAAAAAAAACAAACAAACTGATATTTTAGTCATTTTCTGCAGTTTTAGTTGTCATTTAAAGTCAGGACTGGTAGTCAGTTTTGTGCTTAAACAATCTTTTATCCCCCACTGGTTTGGGAATTCCTAGATGTGGCTTTTCATCATTTCTCTGTGAGCGTTAAGCTCCTTCTTAGCAGAGTCCTGCTATGGTTTTTTCTTAATAGGCATTTTATTTAATTACCTGAGGTTTATGGAATTCAATTTCACTTTTAATTTGTTTGATAATTATTTTTTTCATGAACTATAATTAGCTATTTCCTGTGTGATCATGCATTGTAATTTGTGTCACATATGTCAATCTATAAAAGTTTACATTGAGTCTGATTTTTTTCTTGACTTTATCAAGCAGATTGTAATGGTACTCATCTGAAGCAAAAGTATGAGAATGAATCTGAAATATACAAATATTTCTTCTATAATACTCATGTTATTAGTTTAGGCTTATTATCCAACAAAAAGAATATCAAATGTAGGACCTACTGTAGTAGGTGAAGGAGAACTTGACTGTTTTGCTTTTTTTTTAAGGCAATTAGAAGTGGTTTTCCTGTAATATAAATTGGCATTCAGAGCACAGTTATCATTTTTCTTATTAAACATTAAGATATTTCATATTAGTAACCATATTTTTTGTTTTATCCCCCAGAAACGGAGGCTTTGTGCTCACCCGTTCCTCGAGCTCTACAGAGAGGGTGAGATCCAGTTCATTGTCCCTCTGGCACGGCAGGGGGATTTTTATGTTCCTGAGGTACGACAGGCAGAGAGGAGGCTGTCAGAACAAGAGGAATCTCACAGTGATACAGACATCTCAGGTACACCATCCTCTTTTATTCTGTGCTGCACTGGTGCAAAACCATGTATGCATTTTTTGTCAGATTTCTTTTTAAGTGTCAAAGAAGATGCATTACTTGAATCTTTTTATTTGAGTGAAGATTTGGTACGTCTGTTTATTTTTACCCTGCCAATTACAGCCATGATCTTCAAGTATATTATTGTGTTTTGGGTGATAAAGAAAATAAAATCAAAAAAAGTTTTTTTTTTTTTTTTTTCTTTTTTCATTTTTATGAAGCTTCCTCTTCGACCCCCAAAACATAATCCAGGGCAGCAAATTGCCATGAGGTCAGGCTCTTAATGAAGAGAGGCATGATGAAAACCTTGTCTAAAAAAATACACTAGGTTTTCAAGTTTAAAAACCAATTTCTTGTGCATCTTCAGTAATAAACTAAGCATTTTATTGAAATTAACAAAATGTTTAGATCTTTTCAAATAAGAAATTTATAAAGCAGAAAACCTTTAAAATCTCTGCCATGAGTGTGTTAATACAAGGAAGACATACAGTTTCTCCTTTTTTGGGCTAGTGTATACTGTAGGTTTTAGTGAAAGTTTAGCAACAGCAGTGAAAGATGGGGGAGGAGCACCCAGGTTGCTTTGAGGTAAAAGCTTCTTTATGTTTGTAGTTCTCTTCACTAAAAAAATAACAGTGAATACAGAATCCTGGGTATTGAATGGCCACTAGGTTTTTCATATCTAATGGTCTTCTTTATTTTAGGTAGATTCGATTTTTTTTTTTTTTTTTTTTTTTTTTTACTCTGTGAAAATGTTTGATACAAATAATCCTATTGAAGGCCTGATCAGATCAAAAATGCAGTCAGATGATGTAAACATGCCAAACTGAAGATTCTAATCCAATTCAGTTCAGTCGCAAAGAATTTTCATTCCAAAAAAGAGGTGATTTTTGCATTTCTCCATTGCCATAGCAACCATGTACACACCCATTAGGAGCTTTGGAATAAAATAATCTCCACTGTGGATGTCTGTAACGGTTTTCTGGTAATTTGGCAGTTCCCTACATGCATAAATGATTTAATCTGATTGAACGCTTGGTACATGTATAAACACATCAGGATCGGCTCACTTTATTTAGTGTCGATGTAAACAGAAATAATAAATGTTTAGATTGGATCAAAGAAATTTAGCAACATTTTCACAAGTGTGGTTTTCCAGCCAGAGATAGTAGGAGATGACAAACCAATTACAGGGACAAAGAAGAGGATATATTAAGGTAAAAATGTTAGTGCTGTATTATAGCTAATACTTGTAGTTGGGCTTGAGTACTGTAGGGGCAACATAAGGTTTTTTTGTCAGATAAGATAAAAACGTAACTGTTTTGCTGATATGTAACACGCTGTATGAAGGAAAACCAATAGTGCCTGAAACACACAAACCCAACTATAAAGCCGAAGTCAGTCCAAAACTAAACACATTTGTAATTTTATTTTTTACTCTGCCTAATCGGACTGAGTTTAGGTTATTTTTGCTTAAAGGAAGGGTCACATTTCCCATGTGCAGATGTGCAAAGCCAGTAGAGCATTCAAACCCCAATATACTCACAGTTGGAGGCTGCTTTACACTGAATTGACTCGGAGAGTCTTAATAAATACATGACACGCTTTTATGATTTTAGTTTTGTAAAATAAATAATAAAATATGTTGTTTCTTCTTCTTTTTTCAACAAAATCCTTATTGAAATGTAAAATTTGAAATGTTGCTGTAACATGGCAGAATGGTTTTGCCAAGCAATATATGAATTATATCATTTATGATACTGACAGAAAGTACTGATTTAAGCATAATATACGAATAGGAAAGCAAAGTTACGTATTCAATTTTTCCAGTATTCCCCTTTGTTTTAATTAGGAATTGCTTTAGCTAAGCAGTTAACTTCAAAGGATTTCTACACACAATTAAGTTTAACCTGATCTTACTGCATCCAGCGGAGCGCTGTGGCCATTGTAATGCTTTCAGCTGCCGTAGTTTTGCACAATATGCAGTCTGTTTACATCTCCTTCTAGACCTGAGGGAAATATCTCGCCGTTAAGCTGCTGTTTCCTTTGCTGTATTTTCAAGCTCCTGTTCTACCATCTGGGAAAATTAAATTAAACAGGCAAGACTGTAAATGCAAAGCAGGTGAACTGATAGACATTAAAAAGCTCCACAAAACTGAAAAGATGAGTTATTTTCTAAAAATGCCTTGTTACTCCGCCGTCTGTTCGATCAGGCTCCTTGATGTTTTGACTTGGATCTAGGGGACTGGACCTTGTCTGGATTGCTGTTTTGTGTATAGGCAGCTTTGCAGAAGTAAAGTGTTACTGACACCTTCTTAGGTGTTAATGAAAAACCCAAACACAACAGCTTCTGCTGAAGCGGTGCTGTCACTCACCAAGAGGGTGACTACAGCTTCAAGGACACTGCATGGAACCCTGCATTCAGCGAAAACACTCGGCTCTCAATTAAACAGGATACTAATGAGATATAAAGCAGCTCAAAGAAGTGCATGGGGTTGTTGGTTGATTAAGCTCATGTTAATAGCTTTGTAACACATGAATAATGCTACATTGATGCTACATAACTGTTCATTTCAAGTCAGTCTTTCATTAGACAGATAACAGGTGCATGCCAAACTCAGGCTTGTCCTTGGATAATCAAAGAGGCAAGATTCACCACAGAACACATCTCCACTGCTATAGTCTGCTGGGGTGTGCTTTACTTCACTGATGTGCTTCAATGCAGTTGGATCCAGCTGCTAAATGGTTCTCCAGGTCTGTAGCTACTCACTGCAGAAAGTTGCAACCTCATCTCATATGTAGAGACTTTAAAATATTTTTCAAAAATCACTATAAAACACTAAAACAGTGCAGCCCATGGAATGTCTGCATAGGCTTCAAAAATAGGATTCCCCCTTTGTGATTCTTTCTTGGTTCAATAAAAAAACGAGTCTGAATATGTTTGATCTCCTTTTTTCTACTTGCTGAATTAAATCCTCAGATGTTCACCATTTCCCATCTCTCTCTCTCTCTTACTTTCTTTGTTTGTTTTTTAACAGCCTAAGAAAACTTGGCAACTGCAGCTATGTTTACATGAGCATAAGTAATTGGACTAAATGACCGTTTGGACTAAAAATGTGTCATGTAAACATGTCACTTGGAATATTCTGATCAGATTCAGCAGGACAGGATCAGATTTAAATTGTAATCAAACTAAGAGAGTCTATTGACAATCTGATCAGCATGTTTGGAAACATTTGTCAATATCAAGTTATTTTGAATCAGGCAAGCTGACTGAAGCTGAATGTGCATGCGCACGTTGTGTCAACATGCTGTATCTCCGTCATGAGTGGCTAAGTGCTCTGGCTAGCTGTTAAAACTGTAAAACAATGTAACTGCAAAACTGTAAAATACATTCGTTTTTGGTTTTTAAACTAAATACATTTTCAGTTCTCTTGAGAAATGCTTTTCACATAAGCATAGCTAATGAGAGCTTCATGAATATATCTTGATGGTCTACTGATGGTTACTGAATAAAAATGCCTCTATTTTTTTATCATTTTTAAAACTTGTCACATAACTAACCAATGTGAACTGGTTGTCTATAAGGTTTTCAATTATAGTAAGATGTCAGTCCTTAACATTGAATAGTTTTTGCCTCCCCTTTATGCTTTATTCCAAAACGGTGATTAAGATTTATCTTCTGAAATGCATAAATAGCAGAGAGATCTAAACTAGTAAGAAGAAGAAACATTAAATAAAAGACATACCTTGTAGACATATCTTCATTATTGTCTAATTTTTTTTCCAGTTATACTCTAAGTCTGGACAGACAAACCAGACATGTTAAGTTCCCCTCTGATTCCTGTCTATTTTCTACATTTTTTTTTCTAAAGCAGTGAAAAACAAGAGCACAGCTCCTCATGTGTCACGGCCACAGTGCAGAGTGGAAGTGACATTCAGGTCCATGCCTCTGAATGATAATGTGACAGATAGTTGTGCTCCTGTCACATTGGGATCTGCCCAGCCAGAGTGAGCCAGTGGAGCATTCAGGCCACTGGAAGCTTCTTCGGTCTATTGACACCCTGCTCCAAACATACTCATACTCGAACAACCCCCCCCCCACACACACAAACAAACGCACACAAACTCGATACCAATCCCGTCCCGGTGACCTTATCAACCCCCAGCCTCTGCACACTTGCCTCCTCATACTGCTAGGCAGCATTCCTACAATTATCCTGTCAATCCCTAGCATACACTCAGCAGCAAAACTGGTTTTACATTCTGTATCGGTGGTAGTTTTTTTCAAAACATGTAGAGAAAATACAACCACAAAGGCAACCGGACTTTCACTCAGTTTTTTTTAAACGTTTCAACACCTATTCAGGAGTCTTTTTCCAATTATACTGGCTTGCACTACAGCAATCTGTAGTCTACATGCACAGATGTTAAGATCTGTCAACTACTCCGGTTCCTCCTAATCCTTAAGTGTTTCAGTTGGATCTGGATCTGATGACTTTGGAGGCCATTAGGCCACAGTGAACTTTTTGCCTTGTTGAACAACCCAGTTATCCAGTTAGGCAGGATAGATCAATATTTCCATTTTGTTTACAACTAATTCTGACGGCATCTGAATGCCCCTGCTGTGATTGAGTCATGTATATTTTTTGCAATTATATATTGTGGATATTTAGTCAATAAGTGCAACTCCCCAGTTTTCAATCCTTACCTGAAAGGACTGAGACCCAGTGAGGTAGTTTGCTGCTGTTGCCTCTCAGCTTCAGCATGTTGAGCATACCTTGGTTGTAACATGTTGGGATTTAAGGGTACAACTAGATTAATCCTAAACCAATCAGCCAATACTCTTCTAACATCTGATAGACCTGCTACTAGTTGGACATTTTCTCTTTTTTATACAGATTTCCACTAAACCAGTAAGATATTGGCGTGTGAAAACATCAATAGGTTCTCAGAATACTCAAACTAGTTTATGCAGCACCAACAACTACGTCACATCCAAACTCCAAAACTATGTGTATTTATGAATGACTGAGGAATGTGTAACTTTTATTATAATTAAGTCTGGTATTCCGTCTTACAAAGAAAACTTCTTCACCCCTATTTTATGCAGAGAGCTTGCTAAATTATGGCTACCTAGTTGCATTTGGTACCAATACCCAAGGTTTTCCACAGCTGTGTAAGGAAAACGTTTTAATATAAGTACTTTAATCCGTGAAGAAGAATTATTAAAAAAAAAAAATAGATCCAGCATTATTATGCATTCCTGTAATCCCATATAATATCCCTTATTAATATTTTAGGTCTGGATAAATACGGAAAATATGGAATAATGGAAGTTGTACTACTCAGATCTATATATTACTACGTATTACATTTGTCTGTTGCTATTACTTCTAAACTGTCTTTATAACATGAAATATATATATATATATATATATATATATATATATATATATATATGTGTGTGTGTATATATATATTTTGTAGGACAAGAAATGATTAAGAAGTTTGATGTCTGTAAATTGTATTGGGCAGTGATTAAGAGTGAGATAATAAAAACTTACAAGTGAGATAAAACAGAAATATTTGCATCTTCTCATGCATTATATACAACCATAAACATATCTATACATTAAATCTGTTGCTATTTTTATACATCCTCTTTCATTCAAAACATTGGCTTTTCACTGACCTGCCTTTACGGGTCATTACGAAGAAAACCTTTCCACTTTAAAACTTGTGTGCAATATCCCCTCCAGGTTGCCAACTAAGTAACTTCTATGTTGAACTTTTTCATAAGTGTCTGCTATCAAATCCAGCGGCTATCTGAGCAAATTTTAGTCACCTTCTGCATAAGAAACTTGATAGACCTGTCCCTAAGGCACACTGCCTAGCTGTTTCTTTAACACTTTGGTATTTGTCCTGCAGCAGCCTCAGATGACCTCGGATGGAATATAGTTACGGAAAACATTGGTGAACAAGGGAGTATATGCTAGGCTTTCAGTGCTTTGCAAAAATAATTATATTAATTAAAGTTTTTTTCACATTTTAAACACAAATTTCTTTGTGTTTATTTAGGTTTGCTGTCTAACTGGAATGCTATAGCGCACAAATAGTAGTTTTGGCTGCAGGTTTAGGTTTGGGACCGATTGAAGGTCAACATCTGACTCAACTCTTTTGTAGGTTTTAGCAGATTTTTCTTAAGAGTTATAACCTAGAATTTTCAATTGACTATTCTTCCAAAACCGTCTAAAAACTCATATTTAATTCTTTTCAGGAGAAAAATATTTTAAATAGTTCTCATTAGGACTGCTCTTCTTAAAGCTTTTATTATTTAAACAGAGCCCACGTGGGGAAAAAAAGGGAGAAAAAAAATACACTTTCGCCTGTCAAAATTTAAAGACTTTTTTTAATTTTTAAGAACAAAAAAAGTAACAATTAAGGGGGAGAAAAAAAATCGATAAAGCTTTGCTCTAGTCATCCTATTCCTAGCATGTCATCCAGGGTTGTGATTACTGTAAGTCTAAATAATTCCTGAACATCATTTATGGCCTGTAGATATTAGCTGTGCTGTTAGTGCCACATGCTTTTTTCCCACATTTCATTTAAAAAATAATAACGTGCTCTGCAAACCTTATTTTTTATTACTAAGTTTGAATTGCTGATATTTTGATCATAATTACTTTTGATAAAGTTTACCATTAAAGTGTCTTTATTGAAAGTGTCAAAAGAAGAAGACATTTTAATTTCTCTCCTGATGGTCTTAAGCAGTATCTGAGTTGTGAAACAAAAGCAGCCATATTCATCATGTTCCATCTCAGTGTAGTATAAATGTTTAGTTAAAACAATGTCTGAGATTTTTGTCCTTATAGGTCCAGTCAGTTTAAAGGTCTTATTTTTAACTTTCTTACAGAATGGTTGGTTTTTAGTGAATCAAACTCTATTTTTTTAACTTTAACTTTTACGATCAACCAATCAAACACATTAAAGACTCCTTTCTGTTTGAGTTTTGAATCAGCTGTCAATCAAATTAATCTAGAGACCAGTGCTTAAAGCCATCTCTAAATTTCAAAACCCATAAAATGCTAATTCTGCCTCCAAATGAAGACATATTGGGTATTTCCCACTTTAGATGGGATTTTTTTCTTTCTCCCCACTGACTGATTAAATTTTGTGATTTGCTTCAGGGACTTCCAACCAAACTGCTGCTCCTTTTGTCCCCATTGTGCATGTTTTTTTCTTATTTAAATTTGTTTTTCGTCACATCAACCCAATACATATGAGACGACTGTAAATTAATCATACTTAGCTTCTGGCTAAATTTTTATTTGCTTTTCTTTGCTTTTTTCTGGGGATTTCCTCAAATGGAAATACCACTACACTCTATTGTTTACTCTCACAAAATACTATTGTTTTTTTCAGTACGGTTTCTCTTCCAGCAGCTGAAAACATCAAATATCAGGAGTTATTAATCTATCATTTTGCTTTTAAGGTATTTTGTACATTTCTTTTTTTTTAACCATTCACCTAATTATAGTTATTTTTTCTACAAGTAAAATTAAAAATCCTTGTGAACAGAAGTTTACCTACACTCCTTATATCTAAGAATCTTATAGTAAATTATGTAATTTAATAATCCGTTAGCATAATTTGTTTTGTCTGTTTTTTAATAAAGATTTAAATACGCTTTGAAAATAAGCACTAACTGTAAAAGTTTGTGTGTTGGATTAGCCTTTAATTTTCAAAGGTTGAAATGTTATGTTTTATGACTTGAGAGATATGCTAATAACCAGGACTTGGTTTGACTGTAAATTCTCACCAAAAGCTTTTTTAAATCATTGTTAGTTATTAACTATATAACTATTTTTTAAACAGATTATAGATAGCTTTCAGTAATAAAACAAACCATATTTTAAAAACATATTTATTTTGTCTTTATATATATCTATATATCTATATCTATATATATATATCTATCTATATATATATATATAGATGTGTATCTATATCTGTATCTATATATATATATATAGATGTGTGTA
>JAUZNJ010048541.1:0-31270 GCA_034780135.1 Jordanella pulchra
AGAACTTATTGGAAACTCAAGACAGCCATGACATTATGTTTTTTACTAGTGTATGTAAACTTTTGACCACAACTGTATATATTTGTATACATCACTCTGTGGAGTGTGGCTTCCTTGATAAGATTTTTTTAAACACAGTCCAATAGACATAAGAAAGATAAAACACAGGTGCACAGAGCAGCACCTGTTGATCCTGCCTCCCAGTTGTGATCTTCTGTGAAGACAGGACTCTTTCCCTAAAGAAACAACACAGATTCACTAAGATCTCAACTTTGTTCTGAGTTGTACCTATTCTTGCTCTTTCATGCTATATTTTATAGTGGCTTTGCTATTCAGTTTATGTTTCTGTTATGTATATTTTGGCATGATTACTCTAAATCCCTCAGGTCACCTTCTCTCACAGGTGCATCTTATCCTGTTTATCACATCTTTAATTCCTTGCTTCAGTGCTTCCAGCTTTTCAGGACTGGTATAATTAAAAACACATTTACAAACCTCCAGATTTGAAAACTTATAGTCACCTCTGAATTAATCAATCCCATCTCCTGACAGGAGCTTATCTGCCGGTGTTACTGCTTGTAACACTGTATGGCACCCCTAAGTCACGCTGTCCCACCACATTGTCCCCTTCGGCTTCCATAAAGGAAGATTGTTCCCATGAAGGAAGGGGGTGTCAAAGATACCCTGCAGCAGCACCACTGCAATCATATCAGCAGATTGATTCTGACGTCCAAAAAAGGGTCTCTTCAATGATATTGTTCACCTGTCTCATAGGCTTAAAATGGGTGAGTGGGAGGGGAGTGCTGTGGGAAGGGGGTCGTGTGAGGGTTATATGGTGGGGGGGGACACAGGATGAGAGGTATTGTTCAAGTAAGGGTTGAGGATTGGGGGTGCGGTGCTGACAGGTGGAAAAAAAACAACACTCTCATCTGACTAGCCTCTTCTGTCCATCCATAGGGCCCCGTTTAAGCAAAGTAATGGAGTCCAAATTACAGCACATGATTGCTAAGAACAAACCTCCATTGTTTGCCCTCAGGGCACACTAGAGCACCCTAAATGAGTGTCACAGCAAGCAGCAGGGCACAGACCGTTACGCCACTATTTAGTCTGTCTCGTTGTCTCAAGACAGCCCCGTTTAGAGGTTCTCAGATCAGACAAATACTGCTCCCCTCCTTCCCCCACCGCCTTCACCCTTTCCTCTGTACAGCTGCCCCCCCATCCCACTACTCCTCACCCAGAAATAGGCCAAATCTCCTCCATTGTGTTTCGACTGCCTAGTGTGAAATTGACTGTGACATTAAATGTTTTCTAATGAATAATTACTGAATGGATATGCAGGGAGAATATGTGTAATGGATTGTAGACTGCATTTTAAAGACGTCTTTTTTGTCTTTTTCCGTGGTATTTACTGGACAAAAAGCCCCTTGGCCGTTCTCAGAAAAAACGAGGGCCATAGGAGGAGGACTGAGGCATGAGGGAGGGGGGGGAGCTTTGTGTCAATTAGATCCAATGGATTATCTTTTTTTAAATGTTTTTTTTTACAGAGAGTTGAGAATCAAAGGATTTCTGCTTCCAAAGAGGGAGTGGAAAAAATACAAAACCAACAAAAGCTGGGAAAACCTTTGGTCAAAGTGATGGTGCTGTGAATGCTAAATAGATTGGTGGAATTTTTTTTTCCCACTATGCTTCTGAAATGTGCCGCTGTTTCAGGCTCTGCCAGTCCATTTTGTGCTGTGTTGTGTTTACTTGGAGCATCGGCTCAACTGAATGAGGGGGTGCAAACCAAGGTCCTTCTGAGTTGTGTAGCAATTATCTTCTGTTTGTTCATAAGCACAATCAAAGTCTTTGCTTCTGAAACATTTAGGACCTTTAGATCCTTTTATTTCTATAGATCCAGCAAATAAAATGTTGGTGCTTTTTTGTAATCTCTTTTTCACTCACTTGGCTCCCCAGTGGAGCTGTTTATTGAAACCTGCTTTTATCCAGATCCAGTTGTCAAAGCAACTTACTTGATACTTTTATGCATGCATAATTGTTGCACATGTTATTTCTAACAGTTAAAGCTATTTTCCCTCTAATAGGTTTAATATTACATACAAAAGCAAACACACTAATACATTTTCTGCCCAAATTATAAAAGTTGAAATAAAACACAAAGGAAGTTGAGTAATACTAAAGATTGCAGAATATTTGTTGACAGAAAATAATGGTGATTTACAGATTCTTTGAGACGTCCTTTGAGCTCCATAATGACTGAAACCTGTTGCACAGGGTCGGCTGGACATGGAGGGTGCCTTGACAGCTAGGGACCGGGTGGGAATCCAGGACTTTGTTCTTCTGGATGAAACTACAGAGGGGGCAGTTATCTACAACCTAAAGAAACGTTTCAGCAAGGATCTTATCTATGTGAGTCTCCTTCCCCCAAAAAACCTCTATATCTAAGTTAAAACACGTCCTTCCATTTATGTAATAACTTTTATTTTCCGTTTATTGTTTCCTCAGACTTACATTGGCACTTTGTTAGTCTCTGTGAATCCATACAAGGAGCTGGACATCTATAGTAAAAAGCAGATGGATGTCTACATGGGTGTCAACTTTTTTGAGCTTCCACCGCACATGTGAGTGTAAAGTGGGCATCATAACATTGCCACAGTTTATTCAGGAAAACAAAAGCAGCACTCCTGTATTTCAACATACACATGTCCATTGGTTTATTATTTGCCGTCTTGAAGCAGCTTCATTTTAATTTCATTACCTGAATATTTTTTCTTCAAAAAATTTAAATTTCATTTATTTTAGAAAAAATATGTTAAAATATAAATGAATTAAATTCAAGGCATTAAAGAACTTGATTCCCCAGTTTTCTTCTAAGCACATTGTAGTCTCTCAACCTTCTAGGATTGCACTCTGGCACTAGAAGTAAATTTAGGTTTAAATATTTATGTGTCTCGGGATTTTTTGGGGGGGGTGTTTAAAAGTGCAGCCTCCTGTTGTCAGCAAAGGCTCTCCCCCAGCTGCATAAAAGCAAACAGCGAGGTTGGTTCTACATTGCTGCCAACTTAGTGATCTTGTCACTATATTTAGTGCCTTTTCAGACCCTTCAAGTGACTTTAAAAAATAAAAAAGTGAATAGTGACAAATCTAGTGACCTTTTGCAACCTGCATAAAATTCGGTATTTATAATTTTCATTGGCTAAAATACAAAAAAGCTTCTTTTTTTAAGAAAAAGTTCAGAGCTGATGAGATTACCTCAGCTGCACTTCTCTGCCTGTCTATAGTTTCACCTAATCTCAAATAAAGAAATTGCTTCTTTCAGTATTTCTACCTTTAACGAATTTAGAATAGATTTATTTCTGCTATTTTGCTTCTGCATCAACATAAGTTTTGCTTTCCAGCTGTAGCTGCAGATTTTCTAGTGTTTGTGTTGCCTGACTTGCTGCATTTTTTACTTTAAGAGGAAAATCATTCTGATATTGTCTCTTGGATTATTTGTTTAAAGTTCCTCTATGTCAACTAACAGTATTGCATGATATACAGGTCCTGTTTGCAAAACAAACCATGATCATCAGACATCCACCACTGTGTTTGACAGATGGTCTTAAGCATATTTGCTGACTGTAAAACAACAGACAGGCTTTCTTGTATTGCAGTGCCACATGTGTAGCATCCAACTTTAGAGACTATTAGGCTTTAAACTTAAACATTGACAGTTAATGTATGTGCAGATTTTGGTAATCTCCCTGCAGGCTCTTCATCTAGTTACAATAAAAGGCAGTAGTAACAAAAAATGAAAAAGAAGTTTAATCTAGAACAAAAACATCTTCATCAAAAAATGTTTTGAAATAACTTAGCTGTTTTCTCAGATTTTATTTTTGTGTTTGTTTTTTTATATTCCATTTTTGCTATTGTATTTTTTCAAGATTTGTTTTTTAAATACTTTTTTATATCTTTTTTTTAAAACTGCGTATTACAGATCACCTTCTCTTCAATTCTGGGGGCGGACTTTTCCCCGGATTGAGAACTGAAGATGCATTTCCATTGGTCTGCATGAGTGTTCTCAACAACATTTCTATTGATCAATGTACATGTCAAGAGAAAGCGTTAATACTGGACCTAAAGAGAAGAGAATGTGATCTGTTAAACACAATCTGAAAATGATGCATTTGAAAAAATAAAGTTTAAAAATATCGGATTTGAAAAAAGAAAAAAATGGAAAAAGATAACATCCGAGAGCGGTTACTCTTTAAGCCTTTTTTGATTAAAGATTTTATCAAAGTTTCATTCCAAGATTGTTTTAGCTTTTTTTTTTAAATGTTTTTGTCTCCACAACAATGTAACAAAATTCCCACCTTTGTAATAGGATAAAGCTGTGCTTAGCAACAGCAACATAGAAAAAATCAAGAGGGGGCCAATGATAGTCTTGTGGAATTCCAAATACAAGGGGAGCAACTGCCCAGTAAACTACATTTATCTTGGCAGAGACACTTCTGTCAGGTTTATCAAATCTGGAGCTATTTAATCCAAACACACTGTTTAGGGCTTAATACAAACAGGTAATAATCTACCTTATCTGTAGCAGAATTTGGGTCTAAAGCACAAGTATTGGTTTTAAGTTTAAACAAAGAAACAAACCACTGTAAATTTGCCTACATGCGCAGACAGTAATTTTTTACATTAATACTGACATTTATTTTAAATGCAGTTTTTAGTCTGAAAAAAAAAAGACAGAAAATATTTCCTCAGGTCTGAGTTGTTCCTTTTCAGCTGAGGTTCTTTATGGTTCTATACATACGCGGGCTAAACACATTTGATTAAATGCAAAAGCATGCAGCTTTAGGGACTCTTTAGCTACTGTACATTAAAGGTCAAAAGTTTGGACAAATCTTTGTCATTTAATGGCTTGTCCTTATTTTCATTACTTTCTGCTTCTTACATACATGTACCTCCAACACCTCACTTTGATGGAACCTGGAGTGGTTTTCCAACAGCCTTGAAGGAGATCCCACCAGTAATCAAATACAAACCACTGAATGAAAATTTATTTTCAAACCTTGACTCACAGTATTTGTGTCATTCCAGATTTTTTAAACATACAAAACTGCATTCTCCAACCTGGACATTTGATATATAGTGATTCTTATCTATCATTACAGTTATGCCTTGGCAGATAATGCCTACCACACCATGCTGACAGAGTTCAACAATCACTTCATCCTCATCTCTGGTGAGAGTGGAGCAGGAAAAACTGAGGCCTCAAAGAAGATCCTGCAGTATTATGCCGTCAGCTGTCCGAGCACCACTTTAATGAACACCGTCAGAGACAAGATGCTCATGTCCAACCCTGTCTTAGAGGTCCAATGCTTACCTCTGATTTTATCAGAACAGTAATTAATATATTAAAGTTGACATGATTAGAGCAAATATTCTGAACAAGAGGTTTTTCTTTTTTTATTGCAGGCTTTCGGGAATGCAAAAACTTTGAAAAATGACAACTCCAGTCGGTTTGGGAAGTACATGGATATTCAGTTTGACAGCCAGGTAAGCATCCAAGCAAACGCTGCCATTGAAAAATAACTAACAAGAAAAAAAGTAACAAGGAGAAGAACTCATTAAGAACACGTTTTCTAATGGTGTACTGACTTTATACTCAAACACACTGTAAGTTTGACTGGTTATTGCAAGGTTTTCTTTTTGCTTTACCTTACAATAGAAAATTAGAATGCAAAACCAATAGGGAAAAAAGCAAACAAAAAAACAAAGCTGTCTTGCATGCCATTTCGTAAATTTTGAAAATAAATGATGATTTTTGAAGGGTGATGCTGTTGGAGGCCACATCCTGAACTACCTGCTGGAGAAGTCAAGGGTTGTGCACCAGAATCACGGAGAGAGGAACTTTCACATCTTCTACCAGCTGGTGGAGGGGGGATCTGATGAACTGCTGAAGCAGCTGGGCCTCAAGAGAGATGTCCAGCATTACCACTATCTAACACAGGTTGGTTTAGCTTCACAAGGATATTCTTAATTACTTAATTACTAAGAATGTTTAACAGTCTACAACTTGTTTCGTATTTATTAACAGGGGGAATGTGCCATTGTGTCATCTATTAATGACAAAAATGACTGGAAATCTGTCAAAAATGCCCTGCAAGTCATTGAATTTGATGAAACTAACACTAATGTAAGCTAAGTGGTTTTGCAGTGAACCAGTATTTACATGCAGATGTTGCTAAAAGACATGGATGCCTCTGTGCAGCATCTGTTTAGGGTCGTTGCGAGTGTTCTCCATTTGGGGAATATTCACTTTGATGCAGACAATAAAGGCCACGCCATGCTGAGGAACAACACAGAGCTAAACTGGGTTTCAGACGTAAGAAGCACAAATATACACAAGACTGATGTCCAGAGGAGGCTCAGAAATACAACATTTAACAACTCATGCTAGTTTTCCTTGTAGCTTCTAGGACTGGATGGCAACAACCTGAAGGAGGGACTTATGTTCAGGAGGATTGAAGCCAAAACAGAGCAGGTTCACAGACATCAAAACTGCCTTTATCCCTGCTAAATAAAAACATTGTCTTTCTCTGCATTGCAGTTGTGATCTTCCCCCCACCTTTTTTTTGTTTTAAGGTCCTCAGTCCATTCACAGTTGACCACGCCATCTATGTCAGAGATGCCCTGGCCAAAGCCATCTATGGACAGACCTTTACCTGGTTGGTCAACAGGATTAATGAGTCTATGGAGAACAAGGTGGGGATATGATGGTCAAAGACCTACATAACATTCACATTTCCAGAGCCAATATATTCACATCCTTTCAGCTTTTTAACAATTTTCTCTTAATGACCATTAATAGCAGATATTATATGATTAACCAACAAGAAGTAGAAGCAGAGCCACATATTTATGTAACATATAAAAAATGTACTGTACAAAATCGTTGAGAACTTTTTTATAACTGCCTTTTTAAGTAATTACACTGCTAGTCAATTTGGGATCTTTTTCTACCTGCTTCATCCAGGATTTTGCCCGATCTTCTGCCTAAATATCTCAAGCTCAGTCACACTGAATGGAGAGCTTGGACCATCTAACCACTAATTTTTCATTCATGTATATGCTTGGTTGTAAAGCGCTGCATCGTGGCACCAGCTCTTTGTTTAGGGTTGTTGCCTTGTTCAAGTCAAACCACCACCTCAGTCTCAAGCTTTTTGTCAAATGTAACAGTTTGTTTTTTTTTTTCCACTGACTTGACTTGTTTTAGTACCATTCCTCTTCCTTTTAACTCTGACAGGTTCACTGTCCCTGCAGACTGATGACATCTTCACAAGATGAAGCTGCTGTGTTTTATTGTTGGTTGAACCAATAAACATGGCTCTGATCAGAGCATCTTCTTTCATATGAAGCTATGTTCTCTCACTGAGAGCCAGATTATTGACTCAGATAATCAGTAGAGGTGTTAAGTGTGTCAGATTCTCCCTGCTGGGCTGTAGATCTCTCTAGAGTTATCATGGACCTCTTAGCAGCTCTGATTCAATTTCTCCTTGCGTTTCCCTTCAGTGTATTTGGATGGCCTTGTTGGGGTTTCAGCTTACCAATTCTTCCATTGTTTCCAGATGAGGAATTAAACATTGCTCCATTAGGTGTTTGAAACTTGGTTTGTTGTTTAATAACCTAACTTTAATCTTTCTATAACTTCAGCATTAACATGTACACTGTGCTGTGTTCTTTGGTTTTATATGATGCTCTTTGTTCACTCATGTCATCTAAAACATCGCTAATGTTTTCATAAACCAGATGTATTTATGCTGAAAGGAAATTATTAACAGGTGAACTATTATTCCTATTAGGTGATGAAAGTAATTGGTTTGACAGGTTTTGCTTTTGGGGTATTAGAGTGAAAACACACCACACTTTATCAATGTAAAAATGCCGAGAACGTCAAAAATCCACTTCCACCATCCAGTCTCACTAGAATTTAATAATTATATAGAATATATTAAAGCTTGTTGTGTAACAAGACACAGTGTGAAAAGGTGATGTGAAAAAATGAAGTGAAAACTTTTTACAAGTTTCTGTTTTTGAATTAACTTTTTCTGCTAGGATTCCTTGCAAAAGACTGTTATTGGGCTTTTGGACATATATGGATTTGAAGTATTTTACGTCAACAGGTGAGCTGTATTCTTGATCATTAACTAATTCTCTAATAAATACTATTGACTGCTTTTGCAAGAAAACCAGATGCTTCGAGCATTACCTGTATTTTGCACAACACAGCAGTATTTGCTCTCTGTCACCAGTTTTGAACAGTTCTGTATAAACTACTGCAACGAGAAGCTGCAGCAGCTTTTTATCCAGCTGACGCTTAAATCTGAGCAGGAGGAATATGAAGCAGAGGGAATTGAGGTAAGACATCTGGAAAATAAAAAAAAATGTGACATAAAATAAGCTATTCTTAGCATTAATTAGCTTCAATCAGATTATTCTGTTTACATAGTGGGAGTCGGTTCAGTTCTTCAACAATAAAATCATCTGTGACCTGGTTGAGGAGAAACACAGAGGAATCATATCGATATTGGTGGGTAATCATGGACCTTTACATCTTTTCACATACATACAGCTATATTCAATGAATCAGGATAATAGATCTGATAAATAATGACAATATTAAAGAAAAATTAAACAAAACTTTATCCACAATTTTGCATAAATGATTCTTTTGTATCTTGAATCTAGTTTTGCAATCGCACATGTTCTTCTTTCATTGGTTTTAAGTGGAAAATCTCCATAATTACCAAGAGTAAAGGCTTGAAAACAGTCTGTGTGTAATTAATCTATATAATTATCCCACTTTCTGAACTGAGTTACTAAAAGAAATGGATTTTTCAATATTATTTCAACTTGATAAATCAGAATGAGACATGTGATGATTGTTATGCTGCAGGATGAAGAGTGTCTGAGGCCAGGGGATGCCACAGACCTCACCTTTTTGGAAAGATTAGAAGAAAAGATGGGAAATCACCCCCACTTTGTAACGTGAGTTAAAACCTGGATTATCTTGGAACGTAAACAGGGAACTGGTTCTCCTCTGAAAATGTTCCTTGGAGTTTTGCTCACTGGAGCTGATTGCATTTTAATTAAGAAAAATGTTTAGGATTTATGTGTGACTATGTTTCCACCCCTTTGACTGCAGACACAGACTAGCTGACAAAATGACCCGGAAGACTCTGGAAAGGGGAGATTTCCGACTCTTGCATTATGCCGGGGAGGTCACCTACTGTGTTGTGGGTAAAACAAAATCACAGTCCTGAGGCCTTTCTCTTCTTAACATCTGGACTATTCAATTTTCTTGTTGCAGTTCTGTGACTTAGCCTTTTTTTTTCCACATTTAGGTTTTCTTGACAAAAATAACGACCTGTTATACAAAAACATAAAGGATGTAAGTCAATATTTTTGCACCGTCAACTAATGAGACGACGATATGTCATCAATATAATTGTATATATAAGACTACGGACAATAAAACAATGAAAGAATAGATAGCATTTAACAATGTATTATCTATATGTAAACCAATATATTAATGTGTGTTGTTACTTATTTATTATATTGTTATTATTTTTAAAGCTGGTTTGTCAGTCAAAAAATGACATTGTCCAGGAATGCTTCTCCGCTGTGAATACAGCAAACAAGAGAAGACCAGAAACAGTAAGTTCTTCTGAATGGATTCTTAAAAAAATAAATAAAGTAAATGGTGGAAATAAATTGCAAGTCAAAAATGTTTGCATCAAATACTCATTGGCATGAATGTCATTATTTTGGGGCATTTGAGCAGTTGTTTAATTAGAGTTTAATGATGATGCATCAGACATGTATGATGGATTTTAAAAATGGGAATTGGGTGTATAGCCATGGCCCTCTTCAGAAACACAGCAATAATCGGTTACCTTTCATGAGGACATTTTTTATCCTATTTTATGTATTTTTAGTAGGATTGAGCTTTTAGAGGACACAAAATTTTTATTTAAACCATTCAAAACTTCATTTTTTATTTTGCAACATAAAACAACTCCCATGTCTTCACCAAACTGTCTCTACCCTGATGAAATAAGATAGGTTACAAAGTTCAGGAACAACCAAAGAATCATCAAGAGTCGGACAAGAATGGGAACTGATCCAAAACACTTAAAAAAATGGTTTGAAAATAAATACAAATATTTAAAAAATTAAAAAATAAAGCAGGGCAATGATAAGCTTCTGAACAGACCCTGACCCCTGATTCATTACAAGCACTGTGAACTCTATCCTGGTGAAATCAACCTTACCAATTCTTATTAGATGTGTGGTCAAATATTCAACCATATTAATCCAGAAGCTTGCTGATGGCAAAAGAAAAACATCCGTTTGTCTGAAGTTCAGCTCATATAAATTAGATCCCTTGTTAGTTGGAAAAAAACACTTTTGTACAAACACTTAACTTTTAAACTTCTTTTACTGAAAATCAGTTTTAAAGAGTTTTTCTACCTTTAATCTGACAACAAAAATATTAACGATTTTTTTTCAGATGATCTGCTGGATTAATGCCACCTTTCGGTTGTGTTTGTAGGTGGCGACGCAGTTTAAGAACAGCCTGCAGAAGCTCACAGAGATGCTTATGGCGAAGGAGGCCTGGTACATACGCTGTTTAAAGTCCAACGAGTCCAAGCAGCCAGGTACATGAGCTCAGAATAGCCAGAGGATGCAAACAACAGACATGTGATCATCTCTGTTATGCAACCACAGGACAGTTTGATGAAGCCTTGATAAGACACCAGGTGAAGTACCTGGGTCTAATGGAGCATCTCAGAGTCCGGAGAGCTGGTTTTGCTTACCGTAGAAAATTTGAAGACTTCTTAAAGAGGTAGTGAAACCCATGTCTATCTTCATGAGGTTTTGTCTGACTGTGGCTGATGTAAGCCTCTCCTGTGTGGCTTAATCTGACCCGTGTTGCAGATACAAACCCCTGTGCCCAGCCACCTGGCCTCACTGGAGAGGACTGCCTGCTGATGGAGTTGAACTCCTGGCTCAGCACCTGGGCTACCTACCTGATGAGTACAAAATGGGAAGGTGAGGAAAACATTCTAGTTTATCCAAGGAATTACACAACAAGCTAATTTCAGCAAAAGTAACCGATTGATATTTATAGAACCAAAATATTCATCCGCCATCCCAGGACACTTTATGCTACAGAGGACGCTTATGAGAAATGCAAACATGACTTGGGTGAGTTTGAACTGAATCTTAAAAGCTTTTAACTTAACAGTACAAGACTTTAATCAAGTTTTACACTTTGGATTTGCAGCAACCAGACTTCAGGCCAAGTATAAAGGATACAAAGCCAAGGGAGAGTTCAAGAAACAAAAAGAGGCTGGTAAATATCAGAACACATAACATGCAGCCTAAATATGTGTGAATTATTACAATACATCCAACCCAAACTAAGATACTGCAACTGTATTTTGGAGTAGAAACAACTTTTATATCTGATTATCTTTTAAGCCTCCTACAAATGTATAATTCATAATAAAACTTTAGGATTTAAGTTTGAAGAAACTTCGGAATATTTCACAACTTTTGAACAGCCTCCGGTATCCAAGAGTGCTAACAATTGTAATCTGATTTTCATGTCGGCAGCAACGAAGATCGAGACGTGCTGGCGAGGAGCGCAGGCTAGGAAAGAAAAAGAGAAACGAGCATGGGCCGTGAAAGTCATTAAGAAGTGAGTAAGAACATTAACATTACACGCTAATTCCAAACCTCCTCTTATCATATTTGATGTAAATTATATTACTCTCTCCCGGTTTAGGTTTATCAAAGCCTACATAAACAGAGGAGAAGCAAAGAGCACAGATAACTCAGAGTACCTGGCCTTTGTGAGACAGAGCTACTTGAACAGACTAAAAAATAATTTGCCAAAGACCGTTCTGGATAAAACCACCTGGCTGACTCCCCCTGCTGTGGTCTCTGAGGTAGTTCAACGTTTACCCAGACTGAAAGTCAAACTTTGAATCAGTGAATGATTTTATTGTTTCATTGAAGGCATCAGAGATACTCCGTAAGCTTCACTATCGTCTGATGGTGCGGAGATACGTTCGAGGAATCACACCCCAGCGAAAGGCCCAAGTAATAAACACTGATCACACAATATATATTGCTACTGTTTCAGTCCTTATTTTCTTACATTTCTTGTTCTTTCAGCTTCAGCTGAAAGTTCTCACCAGTTCTATCTTCAAAGGCAAAAAGGAAAATTACCCACAGAGCATCCCTCAGCCCTTCTTGGACACAAGAATAAGTAATTCTCCAATAAAGCAACTCCATAAGTTTCTGTTTCCAAAGCCTCATATTTACAAGAACTCTCCTCTTCAGGTGAACAAGAGATCAACATCCGAGTTCTTAGTATGATTCGCAATGAACATATTAAGGTAAAAGAAAAATAATAATCAGCTTGTCATCATGCAGCGCCTCAGCACTGACAGAGGTGAGCTTTGTGTTTCTGCAGTACAGTGTGCCAGTCATTAAGTATGACAGAAACGGCTTCAAACCGAGGCCGAGGCAACTTATCCTCACCCAGACCGCTGCCTACGTGGTGGAGGAGGCCAAGGTCAAACAGCGAGTACTGTACACCTCTCTCAAAGGTCTGAACCATCATCAGCTACTTCAGTGGTTCACAATCATAAGTTTTGTTAAACAAGATAAAAACTGAGTTTGGATCCTTTGCAGGGATTTCTGTGAGCAACTTAAGCGATGGCATTATTGTATTTCATATAACCTGTGAAGACCCCAAGCAAAAGGTGAGTCAAGTACAACTTTTTCATTCATTCATTTTTTTCATTTATTTTATTAGAATTTTATTCAAATGATCAACATAAGATAGTGAATGTTTTTTTAAAATGAAAAGGATGTTATTTTTACAAACAAAATCTGAAATGTGCTTTTATATTCACCCCCCCTTACTCTCATACTCCTATGTGCCTTTAGGATTCTCAGACAGTCAGAACAGATCTGCATGTTGCAGTGGTTTCAGAAATTAGAGAACATTAATGAACGGCATCAGATGGATCAGAGATAAAGCTGTGAGGCAGTTTAAAGCATCACTTATTTTAAAAATCCCTAGCTTTGAACATCTCATAGAGGCCTGTTCAGTCCATCATATTAACACAGAGAGGGTACGGTACAATGGGAAAACTTAGCAAAGCATCATCATCGACCCAGACTGAGAAGTCTTAATAACTCTGGGGGAGCTACAGAGCTCCACAGCTCAGGTGAGAGAATCTTTTAGTTGAGCACTTAATATTTACATATATACAAAAGCCATGTGGTTTCCTACCATAAAACATAAAGGTGCAGCAGGCTGGTGAGACTGGAATAAAAAACTGGACTTACAGCAAAACGTAGTTAAAAAAACCAACTGCTGTAAAGTTGGGTGATGGCATGATTATGCTCAAAGGTAGGAATGAATAAAATCATATTTGAAAAGGCTCAAACAAAGGATGACCTAAATCCAACTAGAATCTTTACAGCATGAACAATCAATCAAAAATGTCAATATCTAGAAGACCGACCCCAAATACACACTACAGTAACTGGAGCTAAAAACGGTTCTATCAAATATTTGCAGCATGTTGTATTTCTGAAGCTGGGTTTATTTTTGTAGACAAACTTTAATCATCTTTACAACAATAATAATGTTAGATAAAAGGTTAATAATCATTCAGAAACGGACAAACATCCGTTTGTCTGAAGTTCAGCTCATATAAATTAGATCCCTTGTTGGTTGGAAAAAAAACACTTTCGTACAAACACTTAACTTTTAAACTTCTTTTACTGAAAATCAGTTTTAAAGAGTTTTTCTACCTTTAATCTGACAACAAAAATATTAACGATTTTTTTTCAGATGATCTGCTGGATTAATGCCACCTTTCGGTTGTGTTTGTAGGTGGCGACGCAGTTTAAGAACAGCCTGCAGAAGCTCACTACTTAGAGCTCGCTACTTAGAGATGCTGTTAATGTCCTTGGTATAAATAAACTTAAGATTGTTTTGTCACTGTTTCTGAATTAGGGGGATCTGGTCATGCAGTGTGACCACCTGTATGAGCTTTTAACTAAACTTAGCATCATCGCTAACAAAGAGAATATCATCAAAGTGGCTCAGAGCAGGTGAGTTCCAACAGAGAACTAGACGCCCTGGTTTAACCCAAAGGTTTACTCAGCAACTTTGTTTTTTTGGTTTCTTAGCATAAAAATTGAAATCCAGACAGGCAAAGAGAACGCAGTAGACTTCAGCACAGGGCAGGAGGCCCAAGTGTACAAAGCCAAGAATGGACACCTTATGGTGGTGAGTTTAGAATTATGTTCTGCTCTCAATTTCACCTGCAGAATGAAATAAAACATCAGTCACTTTTCTGCTGCAGGTCGCCACTCGAACAAGGACGCGTTAACATGTGAAGATGAAGACGACACACAAGAAGCCCCTGCATATTTCATCAAGAGACCCCTAAGGAGGGGATCATATCCTCGACATGCACACCCGACATGAATCAGCTGCACCCATAATTGCAGCCAGAAGCTCCTTCATCAGACAGAATCCAATTTTCATCCATTTTTTAAATCTGATCTAAACGGAATCACAATCTTGAGGAAAACTTTTTTCAACTAACTGGTACCTATAATCAAACAGCTCAGCCATATGTATAATCCTTTTGTATTTTCACTGGTAAGGGAAATATGGAAATTAAAAACAAATACCAAAAACCAGCATCTAGAAATTTATTTGTGATAAAGTATATATAAATATAAAACATTTGTTCACCTCTGTACAACAGATCTAAAATTGTTGCTTGGTTTGACATATAGTGTGCAAACAGTATATTGTCTGATGAATGCAGTGATGGACAGGTCTAATTCCCTCCCTTTTAAAAGCTTGTAGACAGGAGTCCTCTTCCTGCCAGTTAGCTCTCCGGTTACACTCATTCACTTAAACCTCAGCAGAGATCATCCAATCAGCTAAGAACATTTAACACCTTAGGTCACAGATCAGGTTCTCTCTATGGAAAATGTTTACAGTGGAATGGAAGGAATTGTACAAATTCTAACTAAATAGATTATATGCACAAGAATGAAATGTTACATTCCTCTCAGATATGGTGACATGCTTATTATAATAAAGCTTTTAATAGCTAATCAACAGGCTACAAAATAGCCATGGTAACATTTCAGGAGTTAAACAGTGCCACCATGTGGTCACATGGTGCTATAACTTCAATGATACTTTGTAGAGGAGTCAGACCCACTGGAGAAAAAAAGTGAACTATCTACATAACTGTTAATCAGATTACACTTCTTAATCCCCCGAATGTCACGGTGCTTGGACCCTTAAAACAAATGATTTCTGCACAAACAGTCTGAGTGTTGTTTTGTTCTGCTGACAACAGAATTCACGTAAGAAACCATAGAAAAAATTTGATTTTTGACAATACAAAGCGACTTCAAACTAAGACGAGACAAAAACACAAATCACCACTACAAACTGTGGTAAGACACTCAAAGCCTGGTAAAGAGAAGACAGGAAATGAGAGAGCAAGAAATTTGCTTGGTGTTATAAGGCACAAACATAATACATAGACTAAGAAAGAGGGAGGTCACTGGTGGTGGTGTGTACGGTCATCAGGGCGTTTGATATGAATCCTACGAACTCTTCCTACGGGCTCTTCGTCGTCGTCCAGATGGCTAGATCTTCCCGCAGCGCCGCCGGTGGCTTCAAGCAAAGCGTTGTCTGGACCCCGGCCGTCGTGGGATTCATACAGAAGAATGTTGAGAGTCTCCTCATAGATGCGTGCTTCAGGAAACTCAACCTAAAATGTTTCACAAAAACAGAAAAATGAAAGAGCTGAATTTGTTGACAGAAAAAAAGTTCATCTATTAGGTTGAACAGAAAGATATCAAATGTACATTTACCTTGGTCTGCTTCTTTTCTGTGGCATAAACAATAGAGGTGCAGCACACTTCAGCAATCTTACGGCCCTGGCCATAGAAGGACCAACAACAGATCTCATCTCCTATCACATCCTTGATGAAGAGGACTCGGCCATTAAACCGCAACGACAGCTTGTCAAAGAGCTCAATATTTTTTAGCATGTTGTCATCAGAATTGCTGAATAGGAGAAAAAAAAGGAATGTTGATGAATATAATAAAATTAGGGTTGAACCAGTTAATCGAATAAATTATTTAAAAAATAATTGCCAACTATTTTAGTAATCAATTAATCAGTAAGTGGAGACTAGATTCTAAAACATGCCTTTAGCTGACAGCCACCATCTTAGAACAATAATAATACAAAAATTGTAAAGAAAAAAAAAGTTACAATTTTGCATTCAAGAAATAATAAAAAAAACTTTTTGGCCTTTCAATATGCTCCATTGAGAAGTCCTCGTGTAGAAAAGTTTTAGTTTCAACTGGTTAAATTCTGTAAAAAATCTTCTTGGAAAAGAACCTTTAGCTATTCCATTAATAACAGACTAGTCGGAAAAAAAATCGTCAGATTCATCAATCAGCAAAATAAACATTAGTTACAGCCCTAAATATAACACTTAATCTTAATAAGCAATCATAAACCCAGTTACCCCAGAAAGGAGACTTACCTAGTATAGGAATATTTATTGTTGCTTCTGTTATACAGTAGTTTCACAGTAGGCTGCAAAGACAAAATGTTTATTAAATAAAATCTTAGATGGTCAATAATATTCAGCACAAGGTATAAAAACATACCTTGTTTGAGGTTGCAATGAGTCTTTGCTCCTCCTTACACGACGTCATAAGAGGCACTTTACAAAGAGGTTCATATGTTTCCTTCTTCTGAAAGACAGTTTTTAATTTTCTTAATAGTGCAATCAAATTACAGCAAAGTCTTTGATAGAAAATACTATAAAACAGACTGTATTTAAAGGCTCTTATATAACTAGGATAAGTGGGTCAGGTATTTTAGTTTAGCCGTAATCCCTCAAATTTGACCTAAACGGAAATTACAAAACAGAACAGAAATGTAGGAGTAATGCAAAATCTTCAGTAAAAGGTCATTAATTATGAATCTAAGGCTTTCCTATATGTATACGTATATGTCTAACGATAGAAACATTTAATTCAAAAGAGAAATGGATACTCAATGGTAAGTTTATGAGTAGAGAAGACGATCTAGGAAAAAAAGGTGACATTTTAGTACAAGAGCTAAAAGCATCTGACCGAGAATACACAGAATAAAGTAAAATCTGATCCACTATATCCTTTCAACTGGTTGTTAAATAACGCTTCACATTTAGCCACTTTATTAGGTGCAGCTTAATTGCAAATGACCAAAATCAGCAAGAGAGCCAATCACATGGCAGAAAGTCTACAATTTTACCATCTGGACCTTTTGAAGACCACAAAGTGATCATCAGAATAGACAGAAATGGGGACTGATTTTGAAAGCTTTATGGTTGTTGGTACCAGATGGGCTGGTCAACAGGTATCAGAATCTATTTTGTGAATTTTCATAATTAATCAAGTGTGGTTTACAGAGAATGGTGGAAAATAAAGAGAAAACATACAATGTGCATATATATATAGATATAGATATACAGGCTGCTTGAGCATGAATATAGAACTTCTGATGGTGTTTAGGTTAAGGAATCATGTCACAGAAGCTCCAATCATTCCTCAATAGTTTGACAAAAAAAACAATAACTTCACTGTAATTCAAAAGTCTCAACAGCCATCAGATCTTCATCCAATAGAGCGTCTTTAGGATCTAAAGGAACAGGATATTCACATCATGGAAGAAGAAACTTGTTGACTGTTGTGTGAAGGTGGATTAAAGCATTTCAGGACAGATTCTGAGCCTTTTGCTGAATCAAAGTTAACAGTAATGAAAGTGGCTCCAGTGCTAAAGGGGATCTGATCAAATACTAGCAAGCTTCACTGAATGATGTGACTGGTGGTATTACAAGAAAAATGTTTTCAAAGGGTAGGAATTTAAGAAAAACTATATTCTAATCAGACCTGATTTAAAAGCATAGATTTTAGGAGGACAAATCTAGCTTTGAGGAACTTCGGATACTATTTCAGTGAACCAGACTGAGTACCTGCAAAGCTGCTGAGCATTCGTCAGCTAAACCCTGGACAAGGTAATACTTGGCCTCTGCGAGTAACTCTTCAGTCTCCCGACGGCTCTCTGGGAGCGGGACCGCCCCATCCCTAAGGAAGTTAAGAATTGTTCCGAAATGTTTTCCACAGCGATCAATTAGGATCCAACCTATAAACAAGAAAAATCCCAAAATGTCATGTCGAGGAAAGAGGTTGATTTTATTGTACTAAAACCGTACATGCAGAGCTTACCTTCACTGTCTGTAAGCACCTCCATTCGCCCACTGAACATAGCTTTAAGCATGGTGTCCTGCTTTGTTAGTGTCTGCATTGTAGTGTAGTACAGTGCTCCACCCACATTTAACTTCACATACTTGGAGCTGGGGCTGGAACCTTTGAAGGATGTTGTCCTGGTTGTAGCTGCTGGCACTGCCGAGCTCACCACACTGTCTCCTGACATCTCTTCCTGGAACAAAACAAGGAAAAATACAATAGCATGTTTTCCTTTAGATTTAAAGAAACACCTTTCCATCTAATTTAGAGTAAACTTTGGTTTTATTTGGTAAACCACCGTGCTTAGAGCCACAGAACTGACACTATTAATTTATTTCTCCCAGACAGATTCTATGATACTAGGTTAATTTCTAATCTTCACATTTGTATGATTTTTATTTAGTTATGATTATTGAACAGTCATACACATCTCAGGGAGGGGTTTGTCTTTGTGGTTTTATGACTGAACGTGTCTGTGAAAGAGGTTTAAGATGATAAAAAAAAAAAAAAACGCAAAAACATTCAAACATGGACAAACATCTCTAATGATAGAGCATATTACTACTCAACAACTGAGCCCAGCAGCCCTCTATCATTGTGATTTTCTTAAAAAGATATTAGAGCCTATCCATGCTGAAAGCTTGCAGCAAATTCGTTTTTCTTAGTTTCTCAACCAATCTAAAGTCTTGTTCTGTTCACTATCTGAAAAAGATTTTTTTAATCCTTATCAATACAAGAACTTTCAAAGATTTTGGTCCTAAACCATCTATAACCCTAACCAGCACCAAATGATTGGAAACTATTCACCATCTATCTTACTGAAGTACTAGAACTACCCCTTAATGGGTAACAAAGACCAGCAAACACACAAAGTGGATAAGAGGATTAGCAACAGCTAACATGGCAAAAAAAAAAAAATAAATAAAAAAAATCAAGTGTCGCCCCCCCTCCCCAACAAACTCATATTGTACCGATTTAGATCATTCAACAAGTTATATATATATATCAAATCAGACACTTAACTTTTTGTGGAATCATTCTAAACGTATCAAATGTCAGACGGGACGATAAACATTTGATGGAGCTGGAGAAAACGGCGTCATCTAGGCCATCAGTAAAGTCATAAAAACCTTTACGGTTAAAACGTACAGTTCCACGTCGATTATATAGCAGGTCTGTGTCCTAATATAAGGTATAATTTTATTTCTCAAACAATGGACAGTTATATCAACTCGCGTAGCTTTCAACTTCGTTATACTTTTCATTAGCTAGAAGCTAGTTAGCATGCTGGCAAGTTACCAAAGATATCCAATAATAAGCTTTTATCCCCAACTACAATTTTGGAAATCAACGTTATTTCCAAATATTGAGTTATCACAAAGTAATTTCTTGGTTTATAATTTTAACAAAGTATTTTATTTACCATAGAACCCACAGCTGACTTCGGAGTTGTCGCTTGCTAACGTCAGTCAGCTAACACCCACTATTTCCGGTGTTGTGCTGAAAAATCACCACATGATAGTAATAGTGCTAATCGACTTAGGTGGCTTCAAAGATGCCTTACTGATTGACTATAATACTAATACTACTGCTACTATTATTATTATGCACCTTATGTATAAAACAATTTAAAGGGTTCATTCAAACTAGGGTGGCAAGGGTATGCAGCCACGATTCTTGAATTAGTTTAAGCTGTTCTCAAAAATATGGACGAAACGACAATACGTTTAATATATGTGTAATTAGCTACACACACACACGCACAAACACACACACACACACACACATTCTGAGATGTCGGAAGATATTTTCGGCTCATAGTCGTCATCAACTACAATAAGTCTTAAATGCTTTATTCAACCACTTTTCATTTAAAGAGCCTTTAGATAAACTGGCTACATTTAATTTCTAAGAATAGAAATTGCATTTTGAACTGCACTCTACACTGGGACATTTTAAGGATAAGAGTTGTAAACACAGATGGATAGAATTATCATTAATCCTTCCTCCCCTTTTCTGCCTTCCAGCTATTAGATTAGATTTCTCCATTGTCACAACAAACTCAGTAGCCTGTTTAGATCGTATAGAGGATTTTTGCACGGATCAATTACGCAATACACATCTGTGACAGATGTGTATTGTTAATATTATTGTTCTCTGTGCACACAGATCTATATTCAAATTTGGTTCATCTGAATTTCCATATGTATCACCATTTCATTAATTGTGTGATGATGTGAGGTGATGTGCTACAACTTCGTGAGTTTACATAACCTGACATCGTTACCCATCAGTCAGTAACTCCGGTTAACATTAGTGAATGAGTTTGTTGCTGTTTCACGTTGGCGTGTAACAGTTTAAATGTAGATGTATTAATTATAAGCGTTTATCTTTTTAAAATTAATTCATTTTCACGTTTCTTTAATGGTATTGAAATAACACAAATCTCCACAAGAATTGCGCGCTCCCTCACGACAAGGGTGCATTTTGTTGCACATCACCAAGTGGACCGCGGAACATTCATAAAAATGACGTCAATAATTGAAAGGAGAGGTAAAACCATTTAAATTATAGATGATGCCAGGTTGAAAAATAGGACATTTATTACAAATTAATTATTTAACCGCACCCAAGTTTATGGTTTACTAATTTCATATCGATTAAATACCAACACCTCCCCTCCTGTCCCCTCCCCCTTCCCGTCGTTTCCGTTGATACAGCGGAGAGTTACAGCAATAACAGTCCCCCGTACTACGCCCACTCAACACACTGATTCAGAGCTGTATTCTACAAAATAGTTTCACGCTCATTGTTATGCTTAAATAGAGGCCGTTTATTAACAAGTCAGATTTTTAAATTTTTTTTCCCAGATGGCTAACGTACTTTGTAAAATGGGATAAAATCTACCCGGAGTCATTTTTTTGCGACGCAATAGATTAACGACTGCAGTCTGGTAGAGGTCTCTTCTCATTGTTTACATTTAGGAACGGCGTGTCTCCTGCGTTCGAACAAACTGACATCGTCACAGCATCAGACGCCACCCCAACCTAATGTTAAATAGCCACAAATCCGTTTAAAATGTATGTTTTATTGTCAGTATTAGAACGATAAAACAGCCGACTAGCCCAGCTAGCTAGCTCCCTTTTCTCCACCTTCACGGGTCTTTCCTAGTTTCAGAGATGCCAAGTTAGAGATCTCTTTCTGGTCTTTTTTAAATTTATTTTTCAATCCGGACTTTCCTCATTCTTGGATGTTATGGACTACCAAATGAAGGAGAGTGTATAGCAAAAGGCGTGCCTGAAGGCCAGACAGAATCTGCTTATCTTCTTAACTTCACAGGTAAGCTCTGCCAAAACAGTTTGATTATGCTAAAACTTTTTTCTATGATGAGACAAGCCTCAAACAGAGGAGATGTGTTATGTGATGCTTCTTAAAAACTGCCATTCCATACATAAAGGGCACACAGGTGCTATTCGGTAACTTTGAATACCACCTACAAGTTCATTTGTTTTTGCTAGTCATTTAAAAAGTCATATTTATGTATTATATAGATTAATAAAACAGATAATATGTATTTCAACTGATGGCCATGCCTTTATGTAAATGAAGTCCAGACTTTTTTTCCTTAAAAAAGCACATTTTACATTCAATGTATGACGCTAAGGCGCAGATTTGAATTGCTGAAGGCAACATTTTTTACAGTGGGCTGCACTAAAATAGTGTAGTCAAAGAAAAATTACCATGTGGATAACCACAGCTTTGAGAAGACTGGGAATGAAATCAAGCCAAGAGTTTGGTGGATACACACACACACACATGCACAGATACACAAATATTAAGATTGGCCATCTTTGGGTTATACCACTCCTTAACTATAGACAACATCAAACGTATCTAAACTAGGTAAATCAGGGAAAAAGTCTGAAAAAAATTGTCTAAAGTCTACTTTTTTTTTTACATGTAAGTAGAATTTGTATTTGATTTGGGGGGCACAACAACAACTGATGAATCTGAAGAGCTTTAAGTTCAGTTTTTAGTTTTTAAGGTCAGTAGAGATCTAAGGTCCCATGTTAGCTACAGATGTTATTCCACAGCAAATACAGCATTGTACCAGAGTATTTAAGAACAGATATGGATTTCATTTTCCAGAAGGATTTTACACCTGCCATGGTCTCCCACTGTGCTCCATTTACCTGTATCCCAAACCCTACAGAGAACTTTTCAGGTTGGAAGATGAGGGGACCTTAGACCTGTCACATATAATGGCAGAAGGTCACAATTAAAGTAACATAGGGTTTCTCAGCATTGACGTAATTCAATAGCTAAGTTACATGGATTTCTTTTATAAAGATGTAAATACGCATTTTTATGACACAAGTTACTTAGTTGGACCTACATTAACATTTCTTAAAAAAAGAAGCATCTTTCAAATAATGAAATGTTTATATTGATACTACCATCTTTGAAAGAAACTAACTTTTGTGTAGATACTGCTTTATTTGGATTCTCCTGTCAGGTTATGCTAAAGTCAAACCAATTATCTATAATTTTCTTTTCTAGGGTGCACAATGTTTAGTGTCCCTCAAAGCTCCAAGTCTGAGTTCCTGGACAAGGCCAGACAGGCCAGAGAGGAAAGAAAGGGACACAAAGAGAAGGAGAAAGCAGCAACCCAGATCCAAGCTCTGGTGAGGAGATTTCTCTGTCGCTGCAGGCTCCAGAAGCAAATCAGGTGACTACAGTTTTTACAAACTTTTAAAGTGCTGCTATTATGGGTTACTGCTGTGTTTCTCTTTATCTCATTCTTTTTCTTAATATATTGCTTTTTTTTGTTTTGTCTTCCCAGGAAAGAGGTGGATGATTATTTCCAAGCTTCTGAAACAGGGGCAACAAAAAGAAATGCTCTTTCAATATTCAAAATTGCACGAAAGTTATTATTCATATACTGCCTTGAGGACAAGATGGTGAGTTCACTGCTGTCCATTTTGAAAATATTGATAACTGAGTATATTTTACATGTTGATCTGTGACAGTCATTCCACTCATAATGGTACAGTTTGTTTTTCCTAATGGAAAGACTGAAAAGTACCATCAGTATCTGGAGTTTTTACCTTATTTCCTTTTTGACTTGCTGTATTGCATTAATAGGGCGTTAATAGGGCGTATGCAAAAGGTGTTCATACTCCTTGATTATTTTTTACTTCACATTTTCTTACATATCGACACCAATCTAATCACATTTAATTAGGACAAGCACAAAGTAGTTCCTAATTGCGAAGTGAAAATTTTTAAAATGCACTTCTAATTAGTGTGTTATGTGTGCATAAATGGAGTTCATCTGTGTATCATCAATAAAGAAACATTTTAAGTTTGAAGATGAACAAAGCTGATGAAAAAATGTTGTGATTGTTGTAACCTGACAAAAGGGCGTCTCTACTGACCTTTACCTTTAGAGTCTGAATGGATCAAACAAAAAAGGCCTCACCCATGTTATATAGATATTTTTTTAAATATGAAAAACAATACACACCCTTTTCCTTCCACTTTCCAACGACTCCTGAATTTGTAATTATCACATGTGATGTCTGAGTACTGCTTGGAGCTGTAAAGAATGTCACTCCTAAAATATAGGCTCAGCCAATGAAAATCCTTCTGCCCCTGGTGATGATTGTCCAGTTGTATCCCCGATAAAAGTAATACCCACAGATTAATGCAATGAAACCTATATTATGAGACCCTGTCTCCTAGTTACAGTCAAGTTTTTCAGTATAATCTATAGATTTGTTGCTTTGACTCAGGCTGATTTTAATTATGTCCTTTAGAGATTTGAGAAACTATGTCGAGCTATTCTGGCCAGCATGGAGGTGGAAAATGAGCCTAAGGTAAGTATGGTTATGTTGCTGTCCTTTACACGTCCCAACAGTTTGTTTCAATCAGACTTTCTCTAAGTGCCGTTTCTTCCGTTTGTTTTTTTTTTAGGTCTGGTATGTTTCCTTGGCTCTCTCCAAAGACCTTACTATTCCTTGGCTGAAACAGATCAAAGATGTGTTGTGGGTTTGCTGCCAACTATTGAAAAAACTAAAGGTGGATTTTCATTGACACAAGAATCATTGGTCCCAAATTGTTATAGTTTGTGTATATATATGTTTCCGATATAATTCTACCACCAACTTTGTGATTTTTCAGCCCGACATACTCCAAGACAACAAGCTGATTACACTATATCTCACTATGCTGGTGACCTTCACTGACACGTCGACGTGGCGAATAGTCCGAGGAAAGGGTGAGAGTCGAGTATAAACAGACCTGCTGTTATTGCCTGACAGGCTTTTCTTCAAAGCAAAACATAACATTAAATAATCATTTCACGGCTATTATTGCAGGTGAAGCTCTGAGGCCTGCTTTGACAAGGATTTGTGAAAACATAATGGGGCATCTGAATCAGAAGGGATTCTACTCAATACTGCAGGTTCATTTTTTTTATTGGTTGTATTTTAATTGTAACTTTCCTGCACTTATATTGATGCTTTTCAAGTCAGGAAACTCCAAAGCGAAATTCACCCGCTGATGGTAACCAGCTAGATTGTAGCCAAAGCTGGGATTAGAACCAACAACCTGCCAGCTGAAGGGAAAAATCCTACATCCTACACCCCTGTTGTATTTATGCAGCTTAATCAAAACAACTGAATTTAGTTTTAGATGAAATGAACATTTATTAGTTAAATATAACCATGTTCTATATTTGTGTTTAGATCCTGTTGACCAACGGCTTGGCCCGGTCTAAACCATCTCTCTCTAAAGGCACCCTGACTGCTATTTTTTCTCTGTCTTTGAGGTATGTTCATATTTCAGCTTCTTCAACTTGAATTGAATATTGAGGTTTTGCAACATGTGAATATTTACTGCAGTTTAATTTATCCATACGGGTTTATAATGTGAATCTAATGTGTTCCAGGCCAGTCGTTGCTGCTCATTTCTCAGACAACCTGCTCCGCTCCTTCCTCCTCCACATCATGTCCGTTCCAGCTGTTGTGTCCCACCTCAGTGTCTTGACTCCAGAGGTAAAAGCCTTCTCTGTGTCTGTAAATAATAATGTCAAATGTTAAGACGGTTTGCTTTAATATATGCTTTATCCAAACAGTGCATGACATTAATCCAGACCCACGACCTCCTGCGGAAGTTCGTTTTGTTCCTGAGTCGGGAGGAGCAGTGTCTGGACATCTGTGTGTGTCTTGAAGGCAGCCACACGCTCTGCTTACTGGGTAACGGATTTCAGACATCAATCTGCTTGAATGTTTCAGTTCAGGTTAAACGTTTCCTATGAAGGTCTATTTTAGTGAATTAGAATATTATCAAAAAGTGAAGTTATTTAACCAGTTTAGTTTAAAAAGTGAAGCCTCTACAATTTCTGTAGATTAATCTGATACAAAGTGATACATTTCAAGTGTCATGTTATGAATTACAGCTAATAAAAAAATCCAAATTTTACATTAAACCATTGTATTGTACAGTTTACGCTCCCAGCCTGTAGTCTGGACTGTTTGTGGCATATTCCCTGCTGCAGAAGTGGCCTGTGTGTGCTAACAATTCCAACATTGACTCCGGTTGCAATCCAGACCTTTCCAGTCTCCAATAAACTCTTAAAACGAATTTGCCTCATAATTCCTCCGTAACACCTCAGATCCTCATTCTTTTTGTGCAACATCTTTATCTTTCACTCAACTTTCCGTTAACCTGCTGGGTCTAGTTGGTAACTTTAAAATCAGTCCTCCTACCAGTGATTTTGTTGACTGTAATGAAGCCAACCCATTCAGGATTCTTAGTGTGCACACTGTAAACACAAAGATTTTTTTTTTGTTTATTTTTTTGGTAGGCTGATATTTCTTTTAATCAAACATCAATGTTTTGATTAATCTTACAATATTCAGGTTTTCTATGAAATTAACTTTGGTGTATTTAAGCCATTAAAACTAACAGTAATAAATGTTTGAAATATATCACTCTTTCTCTATCAGTATAAATTATAATATATCTAAAATAATATATGAGTTCATCTTTTGTTTAATTCACTTACCTGGTAAATTAATATCCCGATGTCTTTGTTGCTCCCTGAAATGCATCTTTTAATAGTGTTACCTCTCACATGTGCCCCACTCATGTTGGACAGGAAACCTGATCCACTTGGGTTACCTTAACGAGAAAGTCTTAGAAGAAGAGGCCAACCATTTTGTGAAGGACCTGACCGACATGTTGTCGTACTGCCAAAGATACGTTTCGCAGAAGAAGTCCAACTTGACGCACTGGCACCCTGTCCTCGGCTGGTTCTCTCAAACGGTGGACTACGGGTCAGTGAGTCTTTAAATGTTTAAAATAAAACAGTTTGAAATCGAGTCCAAGTAGAACCAGAACAAATAAAATGAAAAGTTTTCGCAGCAAAATATCATTAGGATATAATTCTGTAGAGAACAAATGCAGCTTTAACCTTTGGCTTTTTAAAAATACTCTGTTTTTATATTCACACTTAAAGACTGTTGTGTATTTGTTTTACTTTTTTATCGAGATTATTTGCTATTTTTCTTTCTTTTTTTTCCTTTTTGTCTTGTCTCTTATTTTAAATAATTCTATAAGTATGTTCCTCATTCTCCTGTCTCTTTTCCTGTTTAGTCTCAATGAATCGATGCCTCTGGTCACTAAACAGCTTCAGCACCTCTGGGGGGTATCTGTCATTCGAACTCTCTTTAGCGACGTCCTCTCCAAGAAGCTGGAGAGTCAGGAATCCACCCCGCCGCCGCCGCAGCCGAGCACATCTCAAAACAATCTACCCGTTAAGAGTAAGTTATCATGGTGAAGCGTGCATAATGTTTGACCGCAGTGATTTTTCAGTGTCGCTCAGGATGCTTTGTGTCTGGAACTTTCAAAGATCTTTTCAAGAGAGCGTTTCAGAAGTCTGCTTCTGTGAGGAACATCCTGAAACCCGTGGGAGGGAAGAGAGTGGACTCGGCTGAAGTTCAGAAAGTATGCAGCATCTGTGTGCTCTACCAGACTGCTCTGTCCACGCTGACCCAAATCCGCCTGCAGATACTCACCGGTCAGCTGCTAAATCTCCCACTTTGTCGTTTTTGTAATTACTGCTTTGGATCATTAGGAATGAACTTCTGACCCTGTTTTTTTTTTATTTCAGGCCTGACACATCTCGATGACCTTTTACCTAAACTCTGGGCTTTTATCTGTGAGCTGGGTCCTCAGGGGGGCCTGAAACTTTTCATGGAGTGTCTCAACAATGACACAGAGGAGTCCAAACAGCTCCTTGCTATGCTAATGCTGTTCTGTGACTGCTCGCGTCATCTGATCACGTAAGTTGACGGATTTCCTCTCTTTAAGGTCATCATCAGGCCGTAATTATTCTCTAACTCTACTTCGTCTGTTGGGAAAATCCTTTATTTACCTGGAATTTAATTGGATTTTTTTTATTGATGATGAATTGAGTTTGAATTTTGATTCCAATTGAATCGTATTTAGATAGAATTGAATGAATTCATCATTAATTCTCCATGTTCCTCTGTAATGATTCCTTTGATTTGAGGAGACTTTGGCTCAATGGGTAGAGTAGATGTTTTGGCAATCTGAAACTTTTGGGATCTATTCCAGCTCTCCCATTAAATCTTAGTTACCTACTAATCTGCATATCTTTGTATGACTATGAATGTTTGCATTAGTGATTGTGATGAGACGAATGAGGCTTTAGTGTAAATCACTTGGACTGAATAGAACATCGAGGTAAATTCTGTCCATTTATCATATAAAGTTGCACAAATAACTAAAATGTTACTTTTTCAGAATTTTGGATGATATTGAAGTTTATGAGGAGCAAACATCCTTCAAGATAGAGGAACTCATCACCATCTCCTCTTTCCTGAACACATTTGTGTACAAAATGATTTGGGATGGCATCTTAGGTGAGTCAGTGGTTTGTTGTTACAGGAAAAGCTATGATGGGAAATTTTACATCATGATGTTACGGTTTGACAGTCCCAGGATTTTTTATAAACTCCTGAAAGTGTGAAATTTGATGGAAGTAACTTAGAACTAGACGTTTGAGAAGGAAAATAGAGCATTTAAATGTATTTTATTTATGCTAAAAGCAACGTCCATCCATCCATCCGTCCATCCATCCATCCCTCCCTCCATCCATCCATCCATCCATCCATCCATCCATCCATCCATCCATCCATCCATCCATCCATCCATCCATCCATCCCTCCCTCCATCCATCCATCCATCCATCCATCCATCCATCCATCCATCCGTTGCTAGATTAAACTACTACTGATCTGTAAGTTTCATAACTTATTTGTTAAACCAAATGATTTATGTGTATTTTTTCATGATACATTTTTATTTTTTTAAAACAGAAGTAAAATGAACACCTGTCTAAAATTATAAGAGGAATCAACCAGAACCAAAAAAGAAATGATGCGGTCAATAATCACATTTTATAAATCAGCTAATATTTATAAACAAATAGTTAAGGAAACAAATATGAGTCGGGAAATAAGCACTCAAATGTTGGTGTTTAAAACGGATTCAAAACCCAAATTTACAGTAGATCAGTTGGTCTTTGGAAAAGCAAAGAAAACATTTTTTTTGTTTGTTTATTGTATTAAGTTCTAATAACGACTTCAACCTTAGGTAGGAAAAGAGAAGATGGTTCAAAACAGCCCTGACCCATCAGCTTCTAGAACCAGAGCATCCCAACAGGAGTTCAAGTAGGATTAGTCAGAAATGGGCTGAATATGGAACCGGTGTTGACTGAGAAAACCTTTTGGATGAAAGTCTTTAAGCTTCCAATTAAAGACCGATCAACCAAATAGAATTTGACTTTGGGTGAAATTAAATGAATTCCTCTATTTTCTCCGAATAACTCCTTTACATCTCATATTTAGTCATTTCATTGTGAACATTTGGTCACATCATCCAATAATATACACCATGCAGATTCAGGGTTTAGCATAAATAATAATGAATTAAAGCTACAACTGATCATTAATTGTTGCAAAACTTTCTTGATTTATTAAGCATTATTCATAAGAAAAAACGGATCATGTATCATACAGTCTTCATGTTTTACAACCTGTGTAGATAAGAAGTCAGTTAGTCTTCATCCATGGCTAAGAGAGGCTGTGTGGTGTGACCAGGAGAAAACCTGGGATAAGCAGATTAAAGTTTACAGCTGAGTGGTTTATATCCCCATAGTCTGTTTTTTCAGGTTTCATATTTAAAGCCCTAAGGCTTTAGAAGTATTTGTCATATATTTTATAAGGCTTGTTTATGTGTAATTACAGACTTGACTAAAAATAATGGAAAAATCAGGGAACTATGATCTAGAAAAGTGTGGAATTTCATCATGAAAATATGCCGGAGCACCGGCGTCTTTTGAATGAATTAAGTTTTATGCTTTGTGCTTTATAGAAAATGCAAAGGGAGAAAAACTGGAGCTTTTTCATAGCGTTCATGGTTGGTTGATGGTGCTGTATGAACGGGACTGCAGGCGCAGGTTCACCCCTGATGACCACTGGCTTCGCAAGTAAGTAGTCCAAGACTGTCAGCTGCCATACAGGCTTTCAGTTTTGGGATTTTCCTGTTTTCTGATGGATTCTTCTTTTTATTCAGGGATCTGAAGCCTAGCTTGTTGTTCCAAGAGCTGGAGAAAGGGAAGAAAAGAGCCCAGCTTCTCCTGCAGTATATCCCACATGTTATCCCACATAAAAATGTAAGAAAAAAGGATTCTTCAGTTCAAACTTTCACTTTTTTGCACTGTTTGTATCAAAATCCCTGCCTTTGTGATTTCAGAGGGTGCTGCTGTTCAGAAACATCGTCACAAAGGAAAAGGAAAGTTTAGGGTTGGTTGAAACCAGCTCAGCTTCTCCACATGTCACCCATATTACTATCCGACGCTCACGGATGCTGGAGGTAAGCAGCAGAAAAATGTGTGTTTATTTATTTTTTACATTTTAAAAAAAAAAAAATCCCCTTGTTTTCCCATAATGAAGGACGGGTACGACCAGCTCCGCCGGTTACCGGTGAACTCGATAAAAGGCGTCATTCGCGTGAAGTTTGTCAACGACCTTGGAGTGGACGAGGCCGGAATCGATCAGGATGGAGTCTTCAAAGAGTTTCTAGAGGAGATCATTAAGAAAGTTTTTAATCCCGCCCTCAACCTGTTCAAGGTAAGCCAGACAAACGGTCCGCTTTGTTATTCTCCGAGCCGCCACCTTTCTGCTGCAGATTCTGCTCTGATCTTGCAGACTACGAGTGGAAATGAAAGGTTGTACCCCTCACCCACATCCTACATCCATGAGAACCACTTGCAGCTCTTTGAGTTTGTTGGGAAGATGCTCGGTAAAGCTGTTTATGAGGTGATTTTATTTATTTATTTCTAAAAGTGGTAAATTCTGGGTTTCTTTCTCTGAATTATGTGAACATCACTTGGTTTGTGCTCCCAGGGCATTGTTGTGGATGTTCCCTTTGCCTCGTTCTTCCTCAGCCAAGTCCTGGGCCACCACCATAGCACCTTCTACAGCTCCATAGATGAGCTTCCCTCTCTGGATTCCGAGTTTTACAAAAACCTTACTTCCATTAAGGTCAGACTAGGTTTACATGCAGTCTGGAACGCTCTGAAAACATATATTTAAAAGCTAAACTTGAATATGCCATCCTCTTTACTCCCGAGTTAGTTTGTGAAGTGTTTCCTTTTTTTCCAGCGCTACGATGGCGATGTCGGAGATCTAGGACTGACTTTATCCTATGATGAGGATGTTATGGGGCAGGTAACGACTTTATTTAGATATT